>VYXD01009058.1:86135-117264 GCA_013397195.1 Hylia prasina | reverse complement strand
TAATAATAATAATAAAAACACTCAGACTACTATCAGTGTCATCCCAGCCTATGTCCAGGTTTCTGCCCTGAGGGCAGCTCCTGACACCCCAACAGAACTAGGGGAGCTGGTTTGAGATGAGATGAGATGACTTGAGGGATGGTAGAACCAGGGTAGGCAGGGCTGTGGGCTCCCAACAGGGGTCTCTGCTCTGTTACTGGTTCCCTCCTCAGGGTCAATAACAAGTTGGGGGGCACAGGGTGTGCCAAAGCCCACCGGAGCTATGGGTACTGGTAGCACCTCACTCCCTTGCAAGTGGAGCGAACCCCAGCATGCCACATCCTGTTTGCTTGGGTCTCTTAACACCCCAAACACACTCCGGGGTACCGGGTGCTCCCAACCCACACTGTGTGCATCTACACAAGGTGCATTCAGGCACCTTGGGCAGTGTTCTGTGTCCCCAGCTGTGCCAGGCAGGGTCTCAGTGGGTGATTCCAGCACCCAGATGAGATCTGGGCTTGGGTTGAGGTAGGCCCAGCTTGGTGTTTGGCCACAGGAGGAGCATTTTGTCTGCCAGTGGGCTGAGGGAAAGGCAGAGGCCAAGGCAGAGCCTGGCTGCAACATGAAGAAGCAGGATGAGCCCCCTGAGGCTACCTGGGGCTGCTTCCACTGGAGAAACCCCAACGATTCCACATATGCCATTCAGGCAGGAGTCTTCCATTTCCCATGGAGCTGTGGGGTGAGGGAAGACCCTAGTTTATCCCAGTTCACTGCCCCTTGATGCCAGGTATAGATACCTAGATGGTACCTATTTGCAGGATCAAGCCCATGACCACAAGGAGCAGCTGTTGGGAGTCTGGAGTGGCTTTTCCCCCCCCAAAATCGAGGCAGTGTCGCTATGCCTGCTGGAGTGCAGGAGAGGGAGCAGCTGGAGGTCCCTCCTGGGGCAGGGCGTGGACTTCGTGGTTGCTCTCAGCTCCCTGAGAGAAGCCATTTGGGAGTGATAGTAGCTCCAACCCTGCGGAAGGTGCCAATTCCGGGCTACATGGAGGCTGTTGGAGCCCGGCACCACTAGATGGTGGTGTCTGTATGCGCTCGGCCCAAGATTTCCACCTGGGCTGTTAAGTGAAGCAGCATCTCCCACACTGGACAGGGACATTTGCCCCACGGAGGTTTCCAGGGAGTAAGGACACCCTGAAACCCACACCACTTACACAGCTCCTACAGCAACACTTTTTACTGCTACTTTAATTCCTGGAAGCACTGAAGTGCTCTCTTTCCTTGGACCCCATCAACTCCTGTTGTAAACTGTTTTCTGTTAATAAACCCCAAAAATAAGCAAAACACTTCTAATGCAGCCAGAAGATGACAAAAGGTGTGTTTTGTCTGATTCACAACCCAGAATGGAGTTTTCTAGGTCTCTAGGGAATTTTCTGAAATGAAACACATCTCCCCATTCATTCTAGGGAAGCGGGTCAGGAGTCCCAACATTCTCAATGGAAATCTGTGGGGGTTCATTCCCTCCCTGGGTTCCCCAGGGAGAGAGAAGGATACCGGGGTTGAATTAAAGCCTTTAGAAAAATTAAAATATATTAAGCCACACTAGTATGAAGTAGAAGTTAAGACTTTAGCTTTAAGCAAATAGGTTCTAAGTGCCTTAAGAATCGGTCAGCTAGCACAGAACCCAGAGCCCCAAGGTCTGGTAGATCAGCTTTGGACATAACAAAAACATTGCTCACAGTACTAGATAGAGTAGGTACAATTTCTACATTAATAGATATAGGATCTTTTATATTAATAGATATGCTACATGCGTAGGTTTTTGTGTAAGGACTAATACCAATTTTCGTAGTTTTTCATAGTTTTACGCACTTTCAAAATTAGGTTTAGATTAGTGGAGAGAAATTGTTTTAGAAGTGTGTTCTTAGTTTATTGGACAATCCATAGATTAGGATATGAATATGCATTTAGAGTTTATGGATAAAATTCCCTGTTTCGGAGGCAATGGTATCGATCAGTTGAGTCTCGATTGGTCAGTCCACCCTCCTGCCATCTACAACATGAAAGAATGGGGTGCTGCCAGGGAACCCTGCCAGGGAGCTGTTGCCAGGATTCTGTCAGGTTGCATTGCTTAGGGGATGCCTCTGCTGTTTCTGCTGCCATTGCTGGAAGGGGGTGTTGCTGCTGCCTCAGTTGCTGTCGGTACAGCAGTAACCTTTGCTGCTTCAGCTGCTGCTGTGGGGAATGCTGCTCGGGGCCCGGAACCTGGCTTTCCCTGTGTCTGGGACCCTTTTTCCAGCCTGCGCTCCCCTGTGATCGGAACCCCTTGTCGATCAGCCTTCTCCCCTGGGCCGGGATTTCCCTGTCACTCTGTTTTCCCCTGTGGTTGGGATTCTCTGTTAAATTGCTTCTTGCCTTACTGGGACTTCCAGCATTGTAACTTTCAGTAAGACCACATTCTTAGAACTCTAGCCTTTGAGACTGATGCATTTATATAATAAACACCTTTTGTAATAACCTGAAAATGCTCTTGGTCTTTTAAGATATTATAACCCATGATCAGCTTAACAGAAATCCACTTTCCATAACAGAATCTCCAGGAGGTAGTGAAGGACATGGCTGTGGATTGTGAGTACATCGGCACTTCGGGATAGTTCAGGATCTGGAGCATCTGCTGGGCAGAAAATCTAAGAGTTGGAAAAGAAGAGAAGAAAGAGCTGGAATTAAAAACAAAAAGCCAAAATTCTGCATTTCCCTCAGCACAAAATCAAAGAATAATTTAGTTATTGTATTTTGGGCTCCCCTTACTCAAACGTATTTGTTGAGAGAAATGGGATTGTTCAGCTTGGAGAAACAAAGCTTCAGAGCGACCTAATCATGGCCTTGCACTATCTGAAGGAGCTAACAGGAAAGATGGAGAGAGACTCTTTTACGAGGACTTGGAGTCACAGGACAAGAGGGAATGGCTTCCCACTGTTAGAGGGCAGGGTTAGATGGGATATTGGGAAGAAATTTTTCCCTGTGAGGGTGGAGTGGCCCTGGCACATGGTGCCCACACAAGCTGTGGCTGCCCCATCCTTGGAAGGGTTCAAGGCCAGGTTGGGCAGGTCTTGGAGCAACCTGGTCTAGTGGAAGACGTCCCTGCCCATGTCAGGGGGTGGAATGAGATGGTCTTTAAGATCCCTTCCAACTCCAACCATTCCATGACTCTATGATATTTCCCCACTGATTAACTCCACCTTCCCCAATAGCCCTGGAGACATGGTTGACATCCACAATGTAGATTCCAGCTATCCCCTTATCAGCAAGGAGCTCCATGAATCTCAGGACACACCACAGGAGGGGACTGACCTTCACCTCCTTGCTCTCTGCTTCTACCTGGCCTGTCCTTCAGCAGCCCAGTGATGGGAGCAGAAGGAGGCTGCTGGGTCTCTACAACTCTCTTTGGGTCAGTCTGGCATGGAACATGCCATGCACTCAGCATAGCTTAAATTCTCTCTATTTCTGCACTCCCCTTAATCTTGGGTTGAATCTTTGCTTTGCATTACATGGCAGAGAGGCACAGTGTGAACTTGGTGTGTCTCAGCAGTGTCAGTCCTCAGCGGGGCACAGGAGAAGGGGCTGTGTTTGTACACTTGGTGGAGCATTGAAGGAGGTGATAGGTGATGAGTGGCCATGGAAAGGTAATTTAATCTCCCTTGGCCTCAGCATCCAACCCTGCTGGGAGAGATGGAGTTTCAGTGCATTATCATGGCTACATTTCTTCAGATCTTGAGATGGAAGGAGTGGGTGAAAGGCAAAGGAGTCACTATTATTAATAACCTTGTTTTGGCAAGTTTCTCTGTGCTGACTGCAAGCAGGCAGGGAAGTTTTGCAACACTTTCTTGTTACAGAGGGCACAGCCACATGGATAATCTGAGCTTTGACCTGGTCACAGAGGAGATTCACTTCACCCCAGAGCCATGGGAGATGTCAAGTCTGGACTCTGTGGATGGAGTCTCTGCAGCTGCCCTTTTGCCGTCACTCCCAAAGCCTGAAATCTCCCTGGAGAGCTTGTACCAGCTGCTGGAAACACTCCCTGCTCCACTCAAACGTTGCCTGGGCACACCCCTAGGGCGTAAAGGTGACACTAGCCAGGACCTCAACTCCATTCTGGGCTCCACAGCCAGCAGGGTTCACCTGGCCAGCAAGAAAAGCTGGAAGCCTTAGGACAGAGGAAGCTAAGGCTAGGTATGTAACGTCTTTTTCCTTGGAGGAAACCTAGAAATCTTTGGAAACCAACAGATTAGTTAAAAGCCTCCTGCATGCCTGTACTGGTGTTTGTCAGATGACAAGAATATGATGTTAACATGAGACAACCGATTCCGTTAAAATACTGCAGTGGTTCCCACCCACATGGGATAAACATGGAAGCAAGTCTCTGGTGGTGAGGGACTGATGACTCTTCCAGCAGCAAAATCATCCTCCCCTGTCTCAGCAGAGTCTACTACATCATTTTTGTACCTTCAGGTGCTACAGAGTCATCATGCTATGATGGGGATTTCTGCCCCTGGATTTAGTCCAGATTCTCACTTTTTTCCTTTTTCTGGTTTGTTTCAGATATTCCTGGCTACAAGAGCAGAGGCCAAGCTCTTCTCTTACCAGATGGGACACAGGAAGAGTCAACTTTACCTTTTCTGGCTAATGATAAACTGCAGGGAACTGTCCTCCCTGCCAGATACCTAACCAGCACTGTGAAAAATGGGGATGGATCCCCATGATATAACTTGTCCAGATATTCTCATGGCTGCTGGGCTCTCTGCTCTCTTTGAGCTCTGTGAAAGCAGGACAAGACTCAGTCACAGCTTTGACCACTCTCCTCCTCTTCAGCCTGTAGGAAAAATTACTCAGGCAGTTTTGATTACCAGAGGAAACCTCTACCTCAAACTATTTGGGAAATGGGTGGAGTTGGCAACTCTGCCCCTGGAGAATTGTTTCAGATTATCAGGTGAGTTGCCTCTGTGGGATAGAGAGGGAAGTGGTCCTCTCTACTGGGGTATTTGTGCCTTATATAACAACACACACCAAACACAGGGGCACTGAGATGAGACTTCTGGAAAAGCTTTACATCTGGTTGCACATCCAGAGGCATCTGCACAGCTGCCATCTGCACTGCAAAGGCACTGCTGGAAGTACCACCACGGGCATGTCACACCCCTGTGCAGTTTAAATCCCCCAGGTAGCAGGTCCCTCCAAAGCTGTGGGTGCAGCGGCTGGTGCTGAGTGGGGCTGGGCTGTTTCACAAGCCAATGTCGCCCTCTTTCGTCCTCTGGTTGCCACCCGCAGGAGCTCAGGGACCGCACCAACCAGTGTGGATGGATGGAGACTCCCCCACGTGTTGCAGAAAGAAGCCCCCAAAAATTTGGGGAAAAGTGGGTCACCCTGTGCCTCCCTTTGCACGCTGTGAACAAAATTACACAATCCCAGAATGGTTTGTAAGGTACATTAAAGACCATCCATGCCAGCCCCTGCCATGAGCAGGGGCACTTTCACTAGACCAGGGTGCTCCAAGCCCCGTCCAGCCTGTCCTTGGACACTTCCAGGGATCCAGGGGCGGCCACAGCTTCTCTGGGCACCCAATGCCAGGGCCTGCCCACCCTCACAGGCAAGAATTTCTTACAATATCCCATCTAACCCTGCCCCCATCAGTGTGAAGCCATCCCCCCTTGTCCTGTCCCTCCAGGCCCTTGTAAAAAGTCTCTCTCCTTTAGCTTCCTTCAGCTACTGGAAAGGGCCACAATCAGGTCACCTCAGAGCTTCTCATCTCCAGGCTGAACAATCCCAATTCTTTCAGCCTTTCCTTGTACAAGAGGTGTTCTATCCTTTGGATCATCTTGGTGGCCTCCTAACTTTTCCCTCTTTCCTCCTTCATCTTCCCTCCCTCTTCCCAGAAGGCCAAATAAATAAATGTCTGAAGGAATGCTGAGAAGATGGAGCTGGACTCTGCTCAGTGGTGCTGAGCAGTAAAACAAGAGGCAACAGCCACAGACTGATGCCCTGGAAGTTCCATCTGAACATGAGGAAGAACTTCATTGTGCAGTGACCAAGCACTGAACAGACTGCCCAGAGGTGTTGAGGTTTCATAGCTGGAGATACTCCACAACTGTCTGGAAACAGCCCTGGATAATCTGTTCAAATCTTTTGAATTTGAACCCAGTACACCTCATTGTAACAGGACAAGGGAGAATGGGTTCAATTTGGAAGAGTGGAGTTAAATGAGATATTGGGAAGAAATTCTTCCCTGTGAGGGTGAGAAGGCC
Organism: Hylia prasina; assembly: GCA_013397195.1. Classification (NCBI taxonomy): domain Eukaryota; kingdom Metazoa; phylum Chordata; class Aves; order Passeriformes; family Sylviidae; genus Hylia; species Hylia prasina. Next base: position 110,986 of record VYXD01009058.1, on the reverse strand, counting down.
CTGGCACAGAGGACCCAAACCAGCTGTGGCTCCCCCTGGATCCCTGGCAGCGTCCAAAGCCAAGCCGGACGGAGCTTGGAACCACCTGGGCTAGTGGAAGGTGTCCCGGCCCATGGCAGGGGGTGGAAGAGGATGGGCTTTAAGGTCCCTCCCGATCCAAACCATTCTGGGATTCTGTGCCATATGCTCTGGAATGACCCTACTGGAGCAGGAAGGCTGAATGAGACGAACCCCTGTGGTCCCTTCCAGCCCGTCCCACTCCGGGACTCCCTGAAAGGCGGGATAAACCCCAGAAGAGACCGTTATAGGGACCCTTTCCCGACATTTTCCGCGGCACCGCCTCACCGGACCACCCCTTCCACGTGACCGCCGCCCGCAGTCTTCCTTCAGGTCGGACTGCAAGGTGCTGCTTCCGCTTCCGGCGCTGGCCGGCCCGTCATGGCGGCGCCCGGCGAGGTGCGGGAGCGGCGGCCTTTCGGGAGGCGGCTCCTCACCGACCCCGCCCGGCTTTTCCAGCACAATGCCTGGTGGGTGAGGTCTGCCGGCACTGCTCGCTCCAGCCCCCCGTGAACCGGCTGGGGGTGTTGCTGCCCTGTGGTGCCGCCCCGCGCCCGGCGGTGGGTTGGGGTGGCCGGGGCGGGCTCGCCGTCGCTTCTCCAATTAGCCGTGTCTGTGGCCAAGCGCTGTGAAATGGGCCAACGCTAACCTGCCCGCTCCGCCTCACGGGCCCCTGACCGAGGTGACCGCCCTCCTCTGCGGACGCGCCTCAAAGGACACCATCTGGGCGCGGAGCGGGCTAAGGGGGCCGTGGGTGTAAGGCTCGCAGCCGGACAGCGGCCGGGCGGGGACCGGCATCCCCGGGCAAGGTACTGCCCTATCCGGCCGGTGCTCGGGAGTGCTGCTCCCCGGGGATCCTGAGCCGTCGGGACTGACCGATCCCTGCGGGTCCTGAGCGCTCGGGACTGATCCCCAGGGGGCCCTGAGCCTTTGGGTATGAACCCCAGGCGGTCCTGAGCACTTGGGACTGCCCCCTGCGGGGTTCTGAGCCTTCGGGACTGATCCTTTGGGAGCTCCTGAACCTTTGGGATTGATCCCCAGGATGTCCTGAGCCTTCAAGACTGATGGACAGGGAGTTCTGAGCCATTTTCAACCACTCCTGAAGCACTAGCGTTCCTCATGCTCCTGTGGTTGTAGCATTTGTTTTATTGCTGTGGTTAATAAAGGTAAATTACCTGCTGTCCAAAATCCATAACCTGTCATTTCTTCAGGGAGGTTGCACCAGGTGTGTGCTTAGAACAAGAGCTCTTTATTTGGATAGAGAAGTTGCTTAAGTCAGTTAAACATCCAAATTCTCTATTTTGCTGGGAACTGACGGTGTTTTGCATTTTTGGGGTAAATAGATCCACTTTTGGTCTCCGGCTGCTATACCTTGTTAATCCTTGTCAAGAACCGGGTGTGTTTAATTTGTAATTAAGTAATATTTATATGTGTCAGCCTGTCATTCCTTCTGGGACTATTCTATACAAAAGGTATGTTACAAAAGCATATCCTTAGTTTTCCTGTGGAAATTCTTAGTAATCTGTTTTTTCACAGACATAACATTTAAGCCTTTGTTTTATGAGTTAAAATCAAAAGACTAATTTCTTCTGAGACAAGAACTGCTTCTTGGGCCTTGTGTTCTGCCTTTCATTCACTTGTTTTTGGAAAAGGCCAAGAGAATCACTTTTATGACTGCATAGCTGTGTATGTACATTGAAGTTATTAATAATTTTTAATGCTGTAAAGCTTTCTGCATATTTTTCTCATAATTTGATTTAACAGTTACCTTCCAAATAACCCAACTGCCTTTTTTGTTTTAACTTGAGAAAGACTATGTAGTTTTGTGCTGAGTGTTCTCATCATTTTAGCAAGGATCTATTCCCTTTAAATTTTACTGAGCATCCCAAATGGGACAGATTTAGGATCCCTTCTGTTTGCAATTCCATGAGTTCTTTCAGGACTAGGCCCTGCATGTGCTGACTAGGCTGTTGTGCTCGTGCTGGGCTGGAATTGGGGATCACAGCGGCACCCCTGTCCATTTTGGAGGGCTCTCCAGAACTTTCTCTTTCCCTCTGTCTTTGTCCTACCATGCTTAGCTCTAGTTCATCTTATTTTTCACAACAGGGATAATGTGGAATGGTCAGAAGAGCAGGAAGCCAGTGCCAGGAGTAAAGTTCAAGAGAACAGCTCACAACTATTGCCACAAGATAAACAAGGTACTTTTGGAGAGTGTCCTCATGCAAGTCTTGGCTTTGTGCCAGGAATGGAACAATCGGGCCAGAGCCATATCAGAACATCATCAATTCCTCCCTTCCCCCTCTCCCAGTCACTCAGAAGACATTAACACGTTTGATAATGGGAAATTGAGGAGGAGGAACCTTTCTGTTCTTAAGTTACCTTTCTGACTCTCCCACCTTCACTAGAGGCTCCTCCTGGTTCGGAGGAGTCAGATTGGGTTGAGTTTCTTTGTCATGTTGCGTATGTTAAACACTTGTTCCTTTCGTTGTCAACAAACCTCTTTGAGTGTAGAGTTGTTGCCTCTGCTTATTTCTGCTCTTTAAATCTTAACTGCTAGTAGTCAGTCTCTTTTTGCTGGCTTGCTGTGGAGTGAGCCCTGAGCTGATTTTCTCTTTAAAGTGTCTGATAAAGTAGTGTCTCTATCTGTATCTACAGAGTGAACAAACTGCATGAGAGCAATTTCATCAGAGAAAGAAAAATTACTTTATCTTGATTGTTTGTCCTCAGATAGACAGCAAAGGGATTCCAAAGTTTTGATTTGATTTAATGGATACTTATCAATCTAAAATGCAGAGTTTACTTGTCTCTGAATCAAGCTCAATCAAGGTGAATCAAGCTCTGTGGTTAAGTCCTGGTTGAAGTCATTCTGAGATGATTAATAATGCATTTTCTCCACACCTGGTAGAGATCATCCAATCCCTCAAATGATGGTGAAATGGTTCTTTGGTGTGGTAAGAAACCTGTCTGATCATGATTTTGTTATACCCTGCCAAGCTCTAGGGTGGATCTGCTCCTTTTGTTCAAATTAAATCGAGTGTGTCACCCCTAAGACACTACTGAAACTATACTGAAACTACTGAAACTATTGAGACACTTCCAGTTGTATTCACAATAGCAAATTTAATTGCACCAAAGAGTAGCCCTCCTAATTTCTTGGACTCCTAGAAGTATCCAGCAGGTTTCCATTGTGGTGCCCATTGTGTTGAGTTCATTTTAAAATCTGTTTAGCATTAAAGGGTGTTGTCTGTCATGCTTTGAGAACCTATATGCAACTAGGAAATTGTGGAGCGATTTGCTATTGGAGCAGTTTGTCAGAGCTCCATGATGTGTTTCCCAGACTGAACAATGGAGGCCAGTCAAATGTTGATGGTTGCTATTCACTGGGAAGCGTAGACATGTGGAGACAATGGGATCATTGGAAAGTAGGGAAAGCAGCCCCAGCAACCGTGCCTGAAGGGTCTGGTAGTTTGAGAATCAGGAGGTCTGAAGAGGAGAACAAAGGCAGAGTATTGGTCATTATGGCTGTATTATTCTGTAGACTTCTTGGGGATGTCAGGATTTGTTCTGAAGGAGGAGGGAAGCTCTGTGCACATGTGGAAGATGTGTCTTCTGGCTGGGGAAAGAAAGACAAAGAAGTCCAAGTTTCTTGGTTTCCTTTTGAGGCTCCATAATTACCCCCCTTCCAATTCAGGAGGTCCCTGATTCTCTTCTTGTCTTTGTGAACAGTTACATTTGTTTGCTTTTCTTTTGCAGAGTGAAGGGGTGAGTCTGGGCTTGGCTTTGGGGGTGTGTTTTTAAAGGTGAGCAGAAAGTCATGAGTCCTTATCAGGAAAGTCTGGAGGAATGTGGCTTGCACATCGATGGCACTGTGAGCTGATACCCCAGAAAGGGCCTGGAACAAGTATGATATGAACTTTTCTGGCTGGAAGTCTTACTGAAAAATTAACATGGTCATATTTTCACTTAATATGTTTCTTCTATAATCTTTGTCAGCTGGCCCTTGAATTTTTGTATTGTTACTAATCGTTTATTCAGGCCTTTGAAAACACCAGGCTCCAAGGTAAATGAGCTTTAAATAAAGCTTCCCCACATGTGGTTTGGAGTATAACAGCTCTTTAGTAGTATCCAACAGAATTTTACACTAATGTAACAAAGGAAGAGCACAATGTCTTGTTCACCAGTGTAATATGGTGAAAATGCAGGCAATCCAAAATGGCTGGGCTGGAATTTTGTCCCAGCATGTCAGTTAAGCATTCCACTGCAGTCAGGCTGTAGTGGAATTGTTGGAGATGAGCAGGAATTGGGATTTGTATTTTTGTTAGGTGAAGGAGCCTTTCAGCCCCAGAAGACTTGCGTATTCCTACACAAAGAATACACAAAGAATTTCTATGGGAGAAAGATAGTTCAGGACAGAGTGTGCCAGGGTTTGGATCAGTAGCACTTCTTCCAGCATTAGCAGTCATTGACTTCTCCCATGCAAATAGTGAACTGACCTGGCCCTGCTCACTGTGACCTACACTGAGATCGTGGCACAAACTTACTGCTTGTGTCTAACAGCAGACATTAAAGTTTCCTTCAGCTTGGGTTTTAAGAACAAGGCTTCTTAAAAGGAGAAAATCCTTGTAGTTGAGGTAAAGAGATTATTTTTATATATAACTCTTTGTGGTGCAGGATCCTACTAAAAATAGACATATGACTTCTTTGTTAAAGCCATTTTTGTCTATACTTGGCTGAGGCTACATATTTTTCCAAGTGTTCTGGGTTCACTTTGCTGTTTCCCTTTGAAACAGTTTTATGGTCTTCAGGAAAACTAATAAATAAACAGCAGTTCAGCTAATAATGCCTTCTAATAATTTTTATTCAGTAATGCACCTGTTGCTGTGCAAAGATGGTTGAGGAATTACTTGTTGTTGGAATGTAATTGGGATTTCTGGCCATGGATGTTAATGTCTCTAGGTGATTCCAAGCACAGGATGCTATAATTAGGTGTTAATTCCCAGGACAGAGAACTCATCACATTGATGTGATAGCAAGTCACTTGGATTTGTAGCTTACCATGGAAGAAATAGTTCCCCTAGACTGTACTTGATCTGAAATCTGTGAAAGTGTGTGGAAATAAGTTTGCAGGTGACTCAAATTTTGCTTGATCATGGCTTTGTAAGAGCTATTCCAGCTCCTCTAATACTCATCTTGCTCCTGGAATGACCCATTTGATGTGAAAGTGCTGCTGCTCAAATTAATTTTGTTCATCTTGAATCTGTCCAGCTTAGCTCTCCACTTGTACTTTAATGCAGTGGTCACTGTTGACTCCCCTCTTTTGTTGTAGTTCATGAATGTGTGATGCTCTGACATGCACAGAACTATGGAAAGTAAGCTAGACTGCAGCAAAATGTGGAAAACATGCTGTCCTGTTACCTGGGGGATTGTATAAATTCTAACTGAGCTTCCTGCCAGGCCTGGAGTGTTGACTAATTTTTCTGTTTCTCCACCTGAAAATAGGAGCAGTGTGTTAGACAGGAGCTTTCAGCTCCAGGCAGCTCTCACAAAATTCTTTAGGAGTTGTGCTCAACCAGTAATGTCACCAGGCTCCAAATTAGTTGTTCCAGTGAACTGAAAAAGTTAGCGTTAGAGATGGAAGTAAAACCTGGATTTCTTCATTGCAGTCTCCTTCAAAAAGACTTTTCTGTTGCCAGCTTCCTTTGAATCCTACCAGGAGACAGAGTCTCCTCTTCTCTCTTTTCCCTTTTTAATTCCTAAGAAAGTGACTGTGAGGACATAGGCTGAGTGTTTACGTGGGATTGCAAATTTAAACGAAGGTGATTTTCAGTCAATAATCTCACTTATTACAGCAGGTTGATGCATAGATATCTGCAGTGATCCCTAACTTTCTGAACTGATGAGACCCTGAGACCTTCTGATTTGATGCCTGGTGATATTTTTGCTTGTGTTCACAGAGGAATACGAGGTGAATGCGAAGAAATACTGGGATGACTTTTATAAAATCCACGAAAATGGCTTCTTCAAGAACAGGCACTGGCTGTTCACTGAATTTCCTGAGCTGGCATCTAACAGGACCTCAAGCCAAAATGAAGATTCTATGCATGGATTTAGTAACACAGAAGAATCCAACAATAAAGGGCTGGGAAGCTGTGAAAATGGCCATTGCTCATTGGAAACCGGGACAGAGAGTCAGTTAAACCTGATAAAAAGCCCACCTGCGGGCCACACAGAGGAGTTGGCTGCACAGAAAGACAATGAGCTGAGTCAGATTGATGGGAATTACCCAGGATCAGCTGCATCTTACCGTATATTAGAGGTAAGAGATGTAAATCGAAGTCACACATCCGAGCCTCCCTTGTGTCAGTGTGACTAGGACATAAAAGTGTGTTTCACTGCTAAACAGCAAGGGAGTGGATGATTGCCTTCAGTTGGTAAAATGTAAAAATCAGGGGATAGTTTAGAGCTGAACTTATCTGTTGGAATTCTTTTGGTTCAGATGCTGAATTGGCAGAGCACAAGGACCATAAGAACTTTATAAGTTTAAAAGCCAAACTATTGCTATCAGATGTTCAAACAAGCATTCAAAAGCCATCTTTTGAAGAAGTTGATTCTTCTACTCTGTATAAAGCTTTCTCTTGTCATTTATCTTTTGCATGTTTGTGCTGACTCCTGTTTGCCTTGAGAGGTGTGAAACAAAGCAATGAAGCCAAGAATGTAAAGATGCTCGTGGGTTTATTCCTTAGGGCCCTTGTGATAACAGGAAATCCCAGACTGATACAGGCTTTGTCCCAGAGAAGTTTGTGGCAATTATAAATATTGGACTGCAGACAGCTGGTTGTGACCTCTTGCTCTGCCACCTCTAGTTGTTCACTGTAGCTATTACTGGATTTGTTTAATAGTTAGTATTATATGAAAGTCCTGCCCTTCCAGGGAGAGTTAATGTGAACTGTCCTTCTGATTTTTGAATTTAGCCTGACACTTTTAAGATTTCCTGAGGCTTCAGTATTCTCAATGTGCCTTTCTTATCTCACCTGAGCAGTTTAACTAACATCTGTCACTGCAAATCCTCTGTTGTGTTTTCTGCTCAGTCTGTTTCAATTTTACTTATTCCTTAAACATTCAGAGGCAAATTCCCCAAACCCAGTTGTGTGAGCCATCATCTCTTCAAAGGGAACAAGCAGAAGGAGTAATTAGAGTAAAGCAAACTTAACTTCTCTGTTGCTCTGATTTTCTGTGGACTTGAATGTAACTCGTCCATGGCCTTTGCCACTACTTCAGTGAATCATAATGGTTGTTATGCTTGGGTTTCCAGCAAAAACAACTTTAAAAAGAGTAACAATATATAGCTTGTTATTGAAATTTCGGTAAGGACTTGCTTAGTGATTTCCCACACTTGTAATCCTGTTCCTCAGACCTTAACATGCTTGGATCTTGCAGGGACACTTAAGAATGGTCATTGCCATGCTTAGCTTTACTCATGAGTTGCTCTTCATTCTATGGCTGTAGACAGATGATTGAAAATTATCTGCATGATGTGCTGAAGGAATTATTTTCACTGTATACATCTGCTCTGTTTATGCAGGTTGGCTGTGGGGCTGGGAATACAGTCTTCCCAATTTTACAAACCAACAAGTAAGTAGTGACAAGACAAGAGGAAATGGCTTCCCACTGCCAGAGGGCAGGGATAAATGGGATATTGGGAAGAAATTGTTCCCTGTGAGGGTGGGGAGGCCCCAGCATGGGTTGCCCAGAAACGCTGTGGCTGCCCCTTTTCTGGAAGTGTCTAAGGCCATGAGAGTGGATGGGGCTTGGAGCACCTTGGTCTAGTGGAAGTTGTCCCTGCCTGTGGCAGGGGTTGGACTGAATGATCTTTAATGTTCTTCCCACCCTAAACCATTCTGGGATTCTGTGAAGTTATTCTCAGTAGACTTTTACCTGTATGAGATACCAGCCTCTGAAAAACAGCTGGGAAAATGTTCCATGTGTTTCTATTTTAGACATCTCAGAGAAAACCAGATGTAAATGGTATCTTTGCCATCTGCAGCTTCAGGTTTTTGTGTTTTGAGCTTGGAAGTGCTTGATTTTAGATCCAGAAAGAAAACGAAGCAGTCAGTTCCGTATGAGCATAATGGGCATAAAGGAGCAATGGAATCCACCAGATTTTGCATGGAAACTAAAGCCCATGATTTCTGAGCTTTGTGCATTTGAACCGCTTCTTAATTCCTCAATATAAATGATGAGTTTCTTTGATTTATTGCAGTGACCCAGGCCTGTTTGTCTATTGCTGTGATTTTTCTACAACAGCTGTGGATCTTGTCCAGGTAATCTCAATAGTGACTTAGGAAAATGTGGGAAGTATCTGGGGCCAATTGCCCATTAACACAAATCTATTCCAGCTGCCAGTGACTCTCTAGCTGTGCTGGCAACTTTCTGGTTTTAGCCACCCCTGGTGTTGACCCTTGCGCTGGGAAATCTGGAAAATGATCCATCAAAGATTGTTGAAATTAGGGAAGTAAAATTCTCAAAATGTCACATTGGCAGCAAACGAGTCAGCCAGATTTTCCTCCCCGGTGGTTGGCAGTACTTTTCTCAGTACAGTGTTCTTTTAGCTAAGTAACTTGAAAACAAACTCAAATCTTGAAAACATTTAGGCTATTTTTTAACAGGAACTGAAGCTGGTTTTGGTTTGCGTGTGTACTACTGTTACCACAGTTCTGGGAACATGGTCTAATTGCTTCTGCACAGGGAGCTGAAGATAGATAATGTTTGTGGAGCAGGAGGCTGGGATTTAGTCAAAGGACAAATACCACTAACAAATTTCAGATCAGGGCAGAACTGAGAATATATGAAGTATCAAATGCAATCAGTCACTTCCTGAGATGAGAGGGGAGCCTAGCACCAGAGTCAGCATCCATTTCCTCCTCTGGATGTGACACAAGCACTGTTTGTACAGGCTTCTGCAATCTTGTAGTAGCAGCTTTAGAAAAATATGCAGCTTCTAAAAGACATCTAAATCTGATTTTTAAGACTGTAACCTCAGGCAACCAAGTTTGATTTTTGGGATCTAGGGAATATCTGCTTGTAGGTGAAATGAATACTGATTTCAGTGATGCAGAGAGGTGCCCTGACACTCTCACTCTGTAAAGGTTTCCAATTTATCCATATAAATCTCTCCCTTCTTAACCGCTGTTAGTGGAAATTCTGACCGTAAAATTGCAATATCAGTTTGGCAGTTTTTTTCAGTGCTGATGGTAACAAGACCAAAACCCTTTTTAAATCTCCTGTGTGTAAATATTTTTTCACATTTTGCACCTGTTCCTTGCCTGACCAAGGAACATACTTGACACAGAAGTCCAGTGTGGCTGAAACAGATCTCTGGACGCACCTCTTGATAATGTGAAAGTTAAAATACTCCAATAATTCTAATAATCCATGTAGTCCAGCTAATACTGAGATGGGGGTCCGCTACTAATGCTCTTAATTTCTCTCCCTCAAATACAGAACAATGCAGAATATGATACTTCTCGCTGCTTTGCATTTGTCCATGACCTGTGCAATGACCAAAGTCCTTTCCCAATGCCAGAGGAGAGTCTTGACATTGTTATTCTTATCTTTGTCCTCTCAGCAATTCTCCCAGAGAAGTAAGTTTTAATAATGCCTTCTGATTGCAGAAGATAATTCTTCTACAACTGGAGTTCTTTAATAATCTCCTATCATAGAAAATTAAAATTTGTTGTTTGTGGTCCAGTTTTCCATGAAGCCTCACAAAATGAAGTTCGCATGTATTTGCTATTGTAACCAATTCTGGCAGAGGACAGGGTGATTTTAAGTGGCTGCAGGTGACTGTTACTAGGGTCATTCTTCTGACCCCCCAGCCACACTGAACAATCACTTTGGAAAGTATTCTGCTGAATTCTTAAGACTCAGAGGGTAGATGAATTTCTCACGTGGGAGGTGGCAAAAAGGAAGGGTTCAGGTTCAGAAAAAAGGTAAGAAAAGTGCTGTGGTCTTAGTGTGATAATTGTTACAACCTACACTAGTCTTTTTCTGTTGCCTTTAGTTTTACTTCACAACACTTCTCTTCAAGCTCACTTACTACTTGTTTTACAGAAGCCAGTGGAGATCCTTTTGTAATCAGTAATAAAGAGCAGTTACTCCCTGCTGTGGCAGGATGTTATCCTTGTAGGAAAAAAAGCAAACTCGGGGAATGTCAAAAAATAGAGGCCAAATAAAATCAAGCCACCGTGCTCTGGGAGAGCTCAGAATGCTGCTGGCTTTGGGTAGCTCTTTATATGAAGTTGAAACATGTAGAACTTTATTCCATGTTTTTGGAAGGAAACAAGCATGATTTTGCAGCATGTTGGGCACTCCTGATTTGTTCTTCTCTCAGGATGCAGTGCGTTGTGACCAGACTGAGTCGCCTTCTGAAACCAGGGGGAATGATCTTGTTACGAGATTATGGACGTTATGATCTTGCCCAACTTCGGTTTAAGAAAGGTATTTCCTTTCCACTTGGAACTCTTGCCCCATTACTAGTAGATTCTGCTTCTCTGGAGCTGTGTCTGCCCTGTTTGGAGGCAGCTCATTAATTCCCCAAAGCGCAGTGTGTGCTGGAGAAGAGCCTGTTGTTGGATGGCAGTTGTTGATTTTTAAGTGATAACTGTTTATATCTGTCTTGCCCTTAGGTCAGTGTCTGTCTGATAACTTCTATGTGAGAGGTGATGGCACCAGAGTCTACTTCTTCACACAAGGTAGGAGGCCAGAAACATGCCTCTGACCATTGAAAAACATCCCTCTGACTCTCCTCCCCTTCTTGACCCTGTGCCCTCCAGTTTGGCCACTAGCTCTTTCCAGCCTCTTTCTTGGAACACTATGAAATGTTAAGTATCTCCCAATTAAACAGTGACCTTGGCTTGTCAGCTCCTGGTGCAAGCATGGCACGATCAATTCCTTAGTGGGAAAATCCTTTGAGAGGAAGACTGGTGTGGTTGCTACCCTGGGAAGGGTGGGATTGGAGGAGCTCTCCTTGTATGTTGGCTTGCAGATGATGGAGGGAGATGGATACCACGTAGTGGAACTTCCTTTAATTTTCCTGCTCTCCTGTAAGGAAATCAAAAGAGTGTGGTTCAGCATGGAGCTAAGGCATCCCCTCCAGTTCTACTGCTGCTTGCTGTTAGCAGCAGTTGTTATTCTCCCAGTTTATCACCACCTGCACCTGCAGTCCCTCCACTACAGACCCATCTGCACAGTCAGTTCTAGAGCAGTGGCACAAATGAACTGTTCCCCACTGCATGTGTCTTGTTTGGCACAAAATTAATGTTTAATGCGTGCTGGGCAAACACCTCACAATGGAAAGCATCTGATAAAGGAGCACAAGTTGAGACCTGTCAGGCTTTTCCTACAGAAACTTCAGACAAACCATGGGGTCTGGGAGTAAGCTCTGCTGCTCAGCAGGACTGGGGCACTGTGAGACTTATTTGCTTAGTCAGGAATACCTGCCAGTGGAATTGTTAAAGCCTCGAAGGCTCTTAGTGCTTTAATTGGGCCCCAATAGGGGCCAGAATTTTTTTCCCAAATTTTACCGTAATGAATCCCATGCCCCTCCAGCCTAGGCAGCACAGCTCTTACTGCCACTGTTTGAAAGCATAGGTCTGACCCTGTTCTTTGCCCTTGCAGACTCTGAAATTCCTCTGGTCATGGGGGAAGGAATGGCTCTGTTCCAGCTTGCCAGAAGATGTTCTTTATTTGGTTACTAGAAGCAGTACCCCTATTTGAAAGTGCTGCTGTTTTCTTTGTCAAGTCTCTGTAGTTCTAGATGTACTCCAAATAATTCTTTCCTTCTTTGCTAGAAGGGAAACTTGAAAAACTGTGATGTTGAACTCCCCTAGTTAAGTCTTTTTTGATTATTTCCGTGCCAGGGTGAGACCGTGAGTTTCCTCTGGCCCATCTTTCAGCTTAGCTTAGCCCTCAGTGTGAGCAGGTATCAGTTAAAGAAAAGCTGTGGTCTCCTCAGTCTCCTTCTCTCTGCTTCCAGATGAATTAGATCATCTGTTCATCACAGCTGGGCTGGAGAAAGTCCAGAATCTGGTTGATCGGCGATTGCAAGTGAACCGTGGGAAACAGATGACGATGTATCGGGTGTGGATCCAGTGCAAGTACTGCAAACCCACCACCCTTCAGCCATGAAGCATGTGCACTTTGGGCTGGAGCCTCTTCATCTCCTTCTGGTGACATGTGTGTGATGCAGTTCTGCACACCCAGGACCTCAGTGCGTTGTTCCATGCCTGGCATCACTTCAAGTGAGTTTTGCTAAGGACAAATGCCCTGAGAGTAGAGCAAGCAGTATTTTAGATGTCATAGAATCACTGAATACTGAGTTGGGAAGGATGCATGAAGATCAAGTCCAACTCCTGGCCCTGCACAGGACATCCCAGCAATCCCACCCCATCCCTGAGAGCATTGTCCAAACCTCCTTGAGTTCTGGAAGCCTTGGGGCCATGACCATTCCCTGAGGAACCTATTCACCACCCTTTATGGAAGAACCAACCACCCTTTATGGGAAGAACCTTTTCCTGCTATCCAGCCTGTCCTTTCCTGGACACAGCTCCAGCCATTTCCTCGAGTCCTATCCCTGGTCAGGAGAGTGAAGAGATTGGTTCCTGCCCCTCTGCTGTCCCTCAGGAGGATGTTGAAGATCTCAGTAAGGTCTTGACCTCTGTCTCCTCCACCTGAACAGACCAAGTGCCCTCAGCCACTCCTCATACAGCTTTTCCTCAAGGCCCTTCAGCATTCTCATGACCCTTCTCTAGTGGCTTAATGTCTTTTTTGTGTTGTGGTGCCCAGCACCTGAGATGAGGCTGCCCCAAAGCAGAGCAGGACAATCCCCTGCCTGACCATGAATGCTTTACCTAACGGCCCCAGGACACGGATGTCCCTCCTGGCTGCCTGGCAGCTGGCACTGCTGACTCACGTTCAACTTGCCATGGGCCAGGACTCCCAAGTCACTTCCTGCTGCTGCTCTCCAGCCTCATTCCCCAGTCCATCCACACATCCAGGGTTGCCCCTTACCACGTGCAGAATCCAGCACTCTCCCTTTTGAACTTCCCACAACTGGTGATTGCCCATTTCTCTGATTTGTCCATGGCTCTCTGCAGGCCTTTTCTGCCCCTGAGAGACTCAACAGCTCCTCCCAGTTTAGTGCAGACAGCAAACTTACTTAGTATTCCTTCAAGTCCTGCATTCAGGTCATTAATGTGGATGTTGAAGAGCACAAGCTTGAGAAGGGAGCCCTTCATGCTACTGGTCTGAGTTTAAAAAATTATTTATGGTTTTAACCTAAGAGATGGTCATGGTGTCTTACAGCAGGTGAGTAAGTTGAGTAGCAACTTGTTCATACTCTGGATTTCCACATGAAACAGGAGAGTTCTGAACTTATCTCTGTTTTGTGTACTCCTGTCTTGGGAAAAAACAGAAAAGATAAATCTGCTCTTCTCTACAACTGTTCAGTGATATGAATCCCTTGGCCAGCTTATCTCATGCAGCTATTTCCTAGTCATTCAGGTGTGTACCAATCCATGAGTTAAAATACATTGATCTGAGGGCAGGAACTGAGACTATGTGAGTTTCTCTGTACCAGGTTTCCCTGGATGCCTCAGGATATGGAGATAAAACCTGTGGAGAAAGCAAATGCTGCTGCTTTGCCCTCACTGTCCTCATGGATGTCCTCCCAGGGAACCAGCACACAATAGCTTAGGTGCTGTAAATAGGCAGGGTTCAGGTTTTCAAAAGTTTGGTGCTGATGCCAGTTTTGGGGCACCTTCAGACTGCAGCAGATCAAAAGCAGCTAACAGGACCAGGGTTTATAAATAATTACCTGCTTTTTCTACTGGCTGCAGCTCCTGGGTCACAAACTGCCCTGTCATGGTGATGAGACACTTTCTTTGATCTGAAATCTGCAGGATGTTTAATTTTTGCGCTCCTGTTTAATTTCTGAGAGGAAGCCATCACTGTGGCTTTCAAAAGGTATTTCCCTGTCTCTGACAGCACATACCTGTTAGCTTGTTTTCTTCTGGTTTTTTTAGGGAGTTGTATGACATGTATTAGAATAAGTTACATGCTTTTCAGTGGTGGTTTGATTCATATGAATCAGGCTTGCAAAAACCTCATGTGTTGTGTGAGCCTGGGCCACCAATAGGGAACTACAGTTTTCTTCTCCTGTTACAAGTCTCACTAGTGCCTGCCCTTTAGTTACAGAAGAAAAAGCCTTGGCTGGTATTTCTTGCCTTATTTTAGTTCATGAACCATCAAAATGTGTTGTGTGTGTGTCCTGCTGGCTGAAGTGCAGTTCCCCTGTATTTTGTTAGCCAGACACTTGTATTTGGAGCTTGACACTGTCACCTCTAAGAGTCACATTGGTTATGAAATAACTGCTGTCTTGAACCAGAGGAGAGAGGGTGTGCTAGTTTGAAAACAACCCAATGGGAGATCCCAGGTCAGAACAACAATTTAATAGGAAAATAGAAATGAAGGCAGTAAACACTGGCTTAACCTGACAGAGTCAGGACACAACCTCACACCCTGTTGGTCAGGGTGGTGGTAGCCATCCAATTAAATGGTGGCCGCAGTCCTCTTGAAGTGATACGTGTGGTTCTGCTGAAGCAGTGATCCTGTAGAAGGGTCTGGTCTTCCTCTGAAGGTCTAGTGGTGGTTATGGACTCTTGTCCTCTGGCAATTCAGTAGGTAAGGACTGCCTGTAGTGTTCCAAAGCTCAGATTATAGCCAGGTAGGAATGGTTGGTTCCTCCTCCTGGGCGGAGCATTTCGCAATGGGATGATGTAATTTTATGAGTCATTCAGTAAGGCCTTGAAGGCTCATTAGCAGAGGGATACCCTCCAGTGGGAGTTATCAGGGATGTGTCATGAAAGACATAAAGAACACTGTCCCACCTGGTTTTAACAGCTTATGAAGATGGTGATAGAACACGTACTTCTGGTTACATCCTACATTGTAACCCAAGACGTGGGGTAAAAAGCAGAGGAAACGTCATTGCGGGTTTTGGAGAGCCTGCAGGAGCCCTGGAGAGATGGACCAGGAGCACCCTGATCTGGGAAGCATTGGAAAGGACTGGGCAGTACTTCCTGCTGGACTTGTGGCAGCATGATGAGTTCCTAACTTCCACATCACTGTGCCATCCTGCAGGTATTGCTTTGTCTGCTACCTGAAGGCTTCTGAGCCAGGACATTTCAGCCCTCTCTGGGAAAGGTGACCCAGGGAATCTATTCACACCACACAGGAATGGAAATGCAACATTGCTTTTTTGTATATCTGTTTCCTTTAAATTACATTGAATCAAATCAAATTATTGGGATGAGGAGGGGAGAATGTGAGTCAAATAGCTGGGAAGAGAATTCTTGTTCAGTTTGTAGTGTATTTTCTAAAGGGCCAAGAACCTTTCCAGCATCTGCAAATGAAACAGGAGGAGATAAAGCATGTCTCTTCTGAAGCACATTTGGCTTCTGCTGAGCACAAGCCTGACCCACCCCAGAGGCTCTGCGGTCGCTGCTGTGTTTTCATGCTAGACCTACAAAGTCTGGTTCCCTGGCAAGGTTGAGGCCTCAGGCCAAGGTCTGGGCAAAACACAGCTCAAGTCCTCTGGCAGCAGGTGAGCAAGCTGACATCTCCTCAGCTTATCCAGGCACAGTCAGGCTTAGCAAGAGCCCTGTGAGAGCTGGAGCTGACATGACTCGTGTAACCACCTCAGTGACAGACCTCCTTTGTGTAACTGGGGTCTCAGGCAGTTCCCTGGGGTCCTTTCCTTTTTGGTCCCTGAAGGAAGACCTCCTCACAGGATAGCTTTATTTCCCTGAAAGAAAAATTATTGGAGTTCACAATCAGCATAATTATTGTGAATTAAAGTAATTTGAAAAAATGCCTTATTAATCATCCAAAGGCTTGTAAGCAGAAAAATATATTTTTAATTATGGACATGATTTATGTAAAGTTGATGGATTCCCCTTTAAATTCAAGCTCTGAATGGGAGAAAATGAAGGCTTACTTGTTTGTGTTTTCAAGGCTATTATCCCAGTTGCCTGGTTTTAACTTGGGCTTCAAGCAAAAACTTGCAGCCCTGTGACCCTGGAGCTGTTGAAGTGGCTCATTGCCTTTCGTAATGCTCTTAGTTCTGCTGGAGATTTTAAGTAGTCACTCAGCAGGGCCCATGCTGGACAGATGTGCTTTTGTTTCCTGTCCTCTTGGTGGTGTTCAGAAAGCAACAAGTTAATGGCCTTGAATTGAGCCAGGCTTCCTACAGACAGATACTGTTTGAGCTTCCTTAACTAATTCCTACCAGCTCCTGTTCTCTTAGAAGCTGCTGCTCTCCTGCCATTCCAGGCCTTGCCTTCCACACAGCTCTGCTCCGGTACCTTGGTCCTGGTTTGCAGCAGCTCCTGCCATTCCTACCTTTGGCGTTCTGAGTAGGCTGGGTTGTTCAAGCTTTCCAGCATTGTTCCAAATGGACTTTTACCATGCTGAAAACACAGTTTAAGTGCCGTTAGTGTTTTGGGTTTTTTTTCCCCCCCTCTTCATTCTTAGTAGAGTAATGTTAACTCTAAAGCTTTTCTGAGCGTTTCTGCTCTGGTTTTGTTCCCAGCATTCCAAGTCTTGTGGTCTGTGGCTTACAGGCAATGCCAGTGTGGCCTGATGATCCTCCCAGCCAGGGAGATGATGTCATAGTTCTTCACATGCACTGCCCCAGCGATCTTGGAGCCAGGCATTGTTACACTTCAGAAAATCTAATCCTGCTTCTTGCCAGAAGATGGTGAATTTCCTTAGATATTCATAGAATATTTTGGCTGGGAGGGAACTTTATCATCACCTATTGTGACCCCTCACATAATCCTTTCATGCAGGAGTAATGCCATCAAGCCTGTGATTTGGATTTGGACTTGGAGCTAGTCCTTCAGAACAGACTTTGATCCAGCCATGGTGCTGAGGGCTCCAGTGAAGGGCAAAGAAGCTTTTACCTCCCTAGGTACATCATTCTTCTCAGAGCATTGTGGTTTCACAGTCAAGCTATGAATTGGGAGGCAGGAGGGAGCAGGGGAGGTGATGTGAGCAAAGGGCTGGAGAGTATTTCTGATGCTGTCACTTCAAAATTAAGTAAATTGTAAATTCCACTGCAAATCGGAGCTTTCACAGGATCTTCCTGACAGCACAGCAAAGTGAGAACAGCAATCATCCATAGTGATTTGGATTGTTACAACAGTGGTCATCAAATTCTTTTGACCAGGCATGTGAGATCAGACACAATTATCTTCTCTCCCAAATGATTTTGCTCTGCCTTCTTCAGCTATGCCACCACCATTTCTAATCTGCAGTGAGTTCCAGAGCTCTGGGATGAGACCTGATTATTTTCAATAGAAGAGAGGTGTGAGCAGAGGGAACCTCCCTCCCTGTGCACACACCAGCAGCTTTTGGCATCTTAAGGAAAATGCTGTCACATCATAACGAGTTTCTTGCTGTCATTGGTGTTGGGATGAGCCCTGGCTTGTCCCCACTGGATTCCCTACAGGAATTGCAGACCCAAACTGAACTTAACTGTTTTTCTGGAGCACTGCTGAAAGATGCACAGGTTTTACTGCCTAGAAGTGAGGATGGAGCTACAGAGATCAAGTTATTACAGGATTTGGGAAATATCTTTCCGTCTTTGTAAACACAGATAAAGGGAAACTGAGTTACACAGTCTTTGTTCTGATCAGTCAGCAGGATCTGATTTGTCAGTCAGAGAAGTGTCACCGTTTTTGGTTTGTTGCCATATTGGGGAAAATAAGTCCCTGAGGGAGGATGCCACAATCAGGATCACTTTTGCTATTGTAACTTTTCTTCCTTGACAGGGGTGCCTGGCACACATCCTTTTGTGTAGTGTCCCTAGACACCGATTTCAACAGAAGTCCTGATTTTAGCTGTGTTTCAGGGCAAGATAGAAATTACCAGGAAAACGAGGATTAGGAGGAATTTTTTGGAGGACCCTCCTGCAAAGTGAGGTGCTCTGGAGGAAAAGGAGTTGTCAGCTCTGTGCTTAACCAGCAAAGCTGTGGAGTTCATGCTTTTAGCTCTCGCTGAAGGCAGTAAGTTCCTGTGTGTAACTGCCTGGCTGAATGGGAGCTTGTGTTGCTTAAAAAGTGGGACACATTGCTGGAAATTACCTTTGCAGGCAGCCCTGAGTGCAAATCTGAAATAAATAGGATGCAGCATGAGCCAGAAGAGCACGAGCTAGGCCTGGACACTTGGCTGGAACACAGGCGGGGAAAGGCAAGGGAGTCTGAGTCACGTGTGCCTCTGCTTTTCCCTCCTGTGCAGCGATTGTATGGCATGGTAGTTGTCATGCCAATGAAGGCTTTTATTCTTGGTCTTTGACCTGAAGTGGGATGAGCAGGAAATGGCAGCAGTTGGAAAGCCGTGATGGCAAAGCTCACTGGCAAGTCTTACATGTCAGCACCTGCCAGCAGCTCCCAGCCTGTTGGCTGTTTCCAGGAAAGAAGAAAATCCTAGGGAGATTTGGACCCTGCTGTTCTAAACTGTGCTGTCTGGTGTTAACCCCAAAAAGCCCTCACTGCAAGCACCAACATAGCATGGGAACAGCATCTTGGGCTGGAGTGTGACTGCTGTATTCAGGTTGTCCTTGCTGTCCAACGGACCCCTGTAGCTCTTGCAATTTCATGTTACGTGGAAGTTAGGGAATTCTGGGGGATTGCCAGATCTTTGGAATATAAAACTTACTTTCAGCTCCTGTGAAGCGGGAAGCTGCTGTTGGCAGTCCCTTGTTGCAGGGGGCCAGGATCACACCTCTGTGCTGTGTGTGGAAGATGAGAGGATCTGCTCAGGTGTAAGGAGAGAGATGCCACCCTTCCCTGGGGTCACTGGATGTGGCTTTCCTCATTTGGCGATTAAATTTCCTGATCTCCCCTCAGACTCCTCCTTCATCCCTGGGACCAGGCTCAAGGCATGCTGCATATCTCCCTCACCTGGGGAGCAGTACCTGGGCAGGGCCACCTCACTGCAGTCTGTAATTACACAGCCATATGGCTTTTTTCCACATTCATGGTGCCGGTGGTGGATGTGAAGAGAACAATGGAAGTTACACAGCAAACTAAATCTGGCTTTTCCACAACTGCAAGTGACTTCTTCCCTACTGAGATGAGCCTCGTTGGGAATGCTGGAATGTATTTGCAGACATTCACAAAGAGGCTGAATGCACTTAGAAAAAAATGTGTGCAGTAACTCTGGCTTTACAATAAGATGTTGATTTGATTTTCCTCTTCACAATTCTCTGAGTAGTTTTATCTAATTAAGGCTTTCCAAAGCCCTGTAAGGTAGAGTGTTATTATGTGTAACAACTGAGGCAACAACTCAGACCAGTGGGGAATTTGAATTGTTTATTCAAAGAAACGAGCTGATTTTATACACATTTTCAAGGCGAGTATTTCCTTACGTGGTAATCTCACTAAGCGACCTATCATACATCGCCATGTCAGCAACACGCTTTCTTAATGTCCTTCTGCGGGGTGATCATGCACTGTTCACCTGTCTGTCAGCTTTGGGCAGGCTCCTCTCTGCAGGGCTCTGCCTGGTGGCACCCCCTGTCCCCAAGGTCAGGAGGGACAAGCCTCTGTGCTGCCACGTGCTTCTTTGTGCTCCGATGTCCTTCTGCAGGTGCATGCCACAGGTCTGCAGCTCAACTCCATCCCATCTCTTCCCACAGTTATGCCCATTTTATGCAGGAGAAAGAGAAGCAGTGGGCAAACCAGGTTGAGAATAAAATTGTCTTGTATTCTGGGAATCCGAGAGTGAGCAAGGACAGGGCACGACTTGGCTGGCACACTCTGGAGAATCACATTGTTTCAGGTGCTTTCAGAACCAGTGGATGTTTCCAGTACTGTGTGCTTTGTGATCTCAGAGGTGTTCCTTTCCTACCTACAAGGTTTGGTTCCCCTCAACTGGGCCATGGTGGCTGCACAGTTCCAGGTGCCTACACACAGCTACCTTCCTCCTCCAGCAACAAGACATACCTTGGATGCCATGGATCAGGTCCTTGAGGCTGCTTATCATGGCTTGCTGCCTCTGTGCAGGCTGAGTGACCTGGATCCTTTCCTACTGAGTTTGGGTATCAAAGCCTCCCTAATGGGATATCTGAAGGTGTAGACAAAGGGAGGGGGAACAACCTCAGAGATAAATTCCATTGTGTAGCAGGGTGGAGGCTCTTGGAATGGCCTCAGGAAGGAGTCAGGCAATGGCATGTTGTCTTTGAGGCTCAAATGCCAGTTTTCTCATAAGGAAAATGAGGAAAGACACTTCTAATGTTCCTAGTGTGGCAGAAGCCCTACCCTTAATAGACAAGAATGCTCACAAGGATGACATGTTCTGAATGCCCCAAGCATAAAAAATCTTCACTGGAAGCTCATGCCTCATTAGGTCTAACAGAATCTGGTGTGCAGACAAGGGTTGGCCTCTTCAGGATGTGATGCCTGGAGGTGACATCTTCCCCGGTGCTAAAATCTTTAAAAGCTTGTTGAGTGTTGTACTCTTGTGGGTTTTGGTTGTACAGTGCTGTAAAATGTTTGGATTTGAGATCACTCATGCCAGCTTTTATGTTTTAAAGGTTTAGGCTATTTGTTGGTTTTTTCCAGTCCCCAGCTGCCTGTGTCCCAGTATCACTGAAGAATCTCAGCTCTTCTTTTGTGTACCTTGTATCAGTAGATTTCCAGACCTTGTGGCAGTACAGAAATGTTTGGGAAAATGCAGTTGGTACATTCCACAAGCCTGGAAAGCAGAGGCAAAGAAAAGTCACCAAAAACACATTAAAAGCATGAATCTTGACTTCTGACATTTTATCTTTTCAAAACTGAAGGCAGAAGAAACCTGTTACGTGCTCTGTTAAAATCTCTATAAAATAATCTTTCCCAATTTTTGTCTAATCCAACCTATGGATTAGCAGAGAGGCTACGGTGGGAAGGCGGGGCTTGCTGCTGCTGTGCTGAGTGTGCTATGCCTGTGGAGAGGAGCTCCAAGCTGTGGTCAAATCCAGTGACAAAGAAAATGGCTGTGGCAGCTGAGTTCTTCAAAACATGATACAAGTACTGTGTACTAGGGATATTACTGACATCCAAGGAGGCTGAGACAAGAAGAGGAGAGCCACCACAGCAATGTAATCAGAGGCATTAACACTGGTTCATGGCACACCTGGCGAGCAGGATATGCACAGGAGTGATCTGGCAGGGCTGATGATGGAGGAGAGCTGGCTTGGCCTATGGATGAGATAATGGTTGGTCAGCCATGTACATACTTTGTTGCTCATAACCTGTTGNGCGGAACGGTTTACAGCCAATAGAGATACAGACATACCATACTGCAGGGAGGGTACATACTTGGGATAAACCATACACTTTCCAGGGGTAGACTAGGGCATACCATTTCAATAAAATGCAATTCCACAATAACCAATTCCTCTGAAAGGACCAGAGCTCAAGGGCTCTTAAAAAGTTAATGAAAAGAAGGGAAAACAGAATAGTTTCATGTGTCACTCAGGTGTGGGAGTCTTCTCTAGCTGGGCCAGAATGTGAAACACAGAGAAATTGCTCCCTAACTGTAATATGATGGGGAAAATCAAACTGAGGTTCAACAGAATCTTGATTTCTAACCTTACATTGTTTTAGTTTTGAGGCTTTATAAGCTTTTAGAAGTAGTATCTTGGAAGTTGACGTTAGAATTTTTAATTGAATCAAAAGATTTCCTGTACAAAATTATGCACTATTTACATATTCCAGCCATTTTGAAGAGCAAACCTTTCCCTGTACGAACAGAAACAAACTGACCTTTTTTGACCAGAAGCAGTAAGTTGGCTTTTCTTATTAAAAAAAAACAACCCGAACAAAACCACAAAAAAACCCAACAAAAAAACCCCACCACCAATTAAAAAAAAAAAACCAGACAGTCTACCAGTTCTCTGTTGAGTCCAAGCCTGGGGGATCAGCTCTCAGCAGAGAAGATGTCATAAAAAATAGTACAAGTATGATGTATCAACACTGAGAATTAAATTTTTACCTGAGAGACCTTTGCTGTTCCAGGGACCCCAATCTCAGATGTGCTGGCACAGCACAGTTGGAAGTGTTGTACCAGGCTGGGCTGTGCAGTGCATCCCCATTCAGAGCTGTCTCCTGATGGAGTATAGGAGGAAGAAGTTCTGAGATCACTGATCACTGGGGAAATTTATCCAGTAGCATCCTTCCTACTCTTATCTGACAAACTTGTCAAAAATCCCTTGTACCTACCTGTACTCTGCTGACAGCAAGTGGAATCCTTAAAGACTGCTCTGAAATTCCTGCTTACAGCCAGAAATATGGTCACAACTTGTTGATTCTTTCTTTCTCTGTGCCATAAAGCTGCCATGTCTGGTATGAGGTGTAATTTTGGGATCTTGGAAAGGAAACTGCAGCTGGAAGTGTTGCTCTGAGCTGCTTTTCAGAGCATGAAGGTGGAGGGGACCATAGTTGGGTGTGCAGCAGAGGAGCATTGGGAAGGATATGCCTATAGCAGTGGATGAGCTGGTGGACATCCAGGAGCAGAACTAAGCTAGCAGAGCCCTAGGGCTGAAAAACACAAGGGCTGCCTTTCCAGAATGTGCTGAAGGGGATGTGCCCCAGTCCTGAATTTGAAAGTGAGAAGAGAAACCCCAGTTATTTCAGAGGAATGCAGGGCAGGAGAGGGGGAATCACAAGAGGAGGATGGTGCAACCTCAGTTTATCTGTTCCTTATCAGATATCACCACCTCCTGTTCCAGCCTGACCCAGCAGAGCCCAGGGCTGTGGCCATGGGTCCTCTGTCAGGCCTGGAACACAGTAGTGCATTAAGGGATGTTTTGGAAAACATTCCTGACTGCAATGGATTTTCCAGGAAGGTCTCACTGGGAATTTGGTCCTGCTGGAGGGAAGGAGAAGAGGGCCATTGGTCTGTGATTTCAATGAAAATGACTGAGCAAACGACCATTGGGAAATGACAGAGGCTGCCCTATCCCTGAAAATGTCCAAGGCCAGGTTGGATGGGGCTTAGAGCAACCTGGTATGGTGGAAGATGTCCCTGCCCATGGTAGAGGGTTGGGTGGGATGGGCTTTGAGGTCTATTCCAGCATAAACCATTCTGTGCTTCTGTGCCAGCAAAAGTTTCTTCTGGTGGCCTACATGGAAATACTGATGGCATTATGATACCTGGCAATGCATGGAGAAGGAGGAGGAAGTACCCCCTCAAGCACTGTTCAAAAAGTACAGGAAAAATTAGACCAAAGTGGCCTCCATCACCCCTAAAGCACAAAGGTGGGGGACAGTACTGTAGATTGGGTGTTACTGGTGTCCAGTTTCTGCCTAGCACTCTGAGGGGGTGAACTGCTCCCTTTGGAGTTGGAGGTGTTTCTAAGGGCAGCGGAGTCCAGAGGAGCTGGGGGGTTCAGTAAGTCAGTCCCTTTATTGGGTGTAACAGCTCCCGCAACTTCTCTACACCCAAAATCAAACTGAAATGCACAAATGAAATTTAAACCTCATTGAACAGTTCACTGCAAGTGGTCCTAATTAACATTCCCTAAATGGCTTTAATTAGCTACCAGCTGATGGAATATTTACTCGAAGATTCTTTTCTTTAAAAAAAAAATCACAACCCAACACAGACACAAAACACTATTTATTTAATTATTTATTGTACAAATTCCTACCACCGATCATGCTGAAAATGTGACTGACAGAGCAGGAGCTGGAGTGGCTCTTGTACTGAAAAAGAAACAGATTAAAGCACAGGAAAAGCAGCTTGCACAAGCAGGCAGCGCTCTCAGAGCCATTTGCTGCACCGACTTAACAAAGTATGATAAACTAGCAATTTTAAAATAACTTCCCCCATGGCCTTGTAGGAGCAGTTTTTCTATGATGCTTCACCAGCTCCTTTCCACATCGCTTTTGCCAAACTAGTCAGTTCCAGTTCGGTCATAAATCACTCGCTGTCATGCAGTGAAGGGGAGGTGATGGATGTCCCTCAGCGTTCCCAGCCCTGGTGAATCCTTTATCGAGCTCCAGGAACCTCCGCTCCCATTGCTAATCCACGCCTGCCTCCCCTTGGACAGGACTGGCCACTTCCTTTCCCAACAATTGTCTCCTGCTTGTTTGCTTTTCAGAAGGCTGATTCAGCCTTGGAGTGAGCGGGTGCAACACCCACACCACCTTGGGTCCTGCCCCCACTGCCTGCAATGAGTCAAATTAACTGCGATGGAATTGCTCCATTCCAGCCGGGACAAGCCCTATCTTTATTAATTTTGGGGGCTGTTTTCCCAGCTGTGGTGGCAGCTTGGCCTTGGAAAGGCAAGAGTGGACTGTGTATAATGGGGGCTGCTGAGGCACCTGGGTTGTTTCTCACACATGATGTCTTACACAAGCTGGATCAGCCCTGAACGAGGGGCCCGGCCTGTTCCAGATGGTGTTCCTCAGGGGCAGGGATTGAGTAGGGGTGAGCTGGGGGTGCTGAGGTGCCCTTGCACCCTCCCTCGGGGGAATGAGGGTGTGCAATTGCTCATGGGTGTGTAAGATGGAGACGAGAGGAGGTGAAGAACTGGGGGGTGCCTGGATATCATACCTGCAACTCCTTCTCTGGGGCATCCTGGGGCAGGGGGTAGGTCAGCCTCTACCCCCCTGGTGGTGACGCATCCCTAGGCCTGCCCTGACCCGCCCCCCCCCACCCTGGCGCCGCCACGCCCCCCCCTCCCT
>VYXD01009058.1:35877-85200 GCA_013397195.1 Hylia prasina | reverse complement strand
CGCCTCGTCCCCGCCCGACCCGACAGTGGGTGGGGGCGGCCAGGGGGAGGCGGTGGCGGGGGCTGGTACCTCGGGCCGGGTCATGGCGAGAGGGCCGCGGCCTGAGCTCCAGGGCGGCGGCAGCGCGGCCTGGGCCCCTCACCGGGCACAGAGCAGCGCAGGCCCTGCGGCCCGGCCCGGCCTAGTGGTCGGGGGGGAGAGCTGGGGGTAGCGCGGGGGCGGCGGAGGCTTGGGCTGAGGGTTGAGGCGGTGCTGGAGGGGAGGAGGAGGAGGAAGAGGCCGAGGCGGTGCAGCAACCGGCAGCGAGGCAAGGCTGCTCACTCGGCGGCTGGTGCCTCTACGTCCCGAGTGGGTAGGAGAGGGGTGCTGGAAATCCCCTCCCGGGAGGACAGGAGGGAATGCCAACCCTGCCTGGAGGGGTGCAGCGGGTCCCGCGGCAGCCCCCGGGTGGGGAACTTGTGTCAGCCTCTTCCCCAGAGCAGCATCCTGGTGTGGGGATGCGATTCCCTGCGGATGGTCGCCCCACGATGGGCAAGAGCCCTGGGAGTACTTGAACATCTTGGCGTTTGTGGCTTGTCTGTCGTTTTCTTCGCTGCTCAGATTTCCTGTTTTGAAAACTGGGCTGAGAGCTTTGTTGGGCTTTTAGAGCCCGTGGCAGAAATATGGTTGTTTAATGACCACGTTTAGGATCCCAATAGTTTTTGAGGCTTGGGATTGATTTGTGAGAGCAGTTGAGAATGCCCCCGGATGGATTCACTTTGCCCCTGTGACTTGGAGCCACAGCATTTGGAGGAAACGGCAGGGACAAAATGGACAGTTCATAAAAGGAACAATTGTGCACTGCTTGTTCTAGAGGGCACTTGCTGCCCTTCAAGAACTTTCCTCATCGCATATGGTCTTTACACAGCAAATCTTTATCTTCTGTTTCTGGCCTTTTTTTTCTACCTTAGTCCAGAAAATGAAACTGGAACAGACTTTTCTGGAAATTAATTTGATTGGTGCAGTTGGAAAGATGTGATTCACAGTTATAACGAACAGTGAATTTTGTCCCATTTTTTCTCAGTTCAGGATTTGAATTATGTATTTCCTGATTTTAACCTGTTTATACAGTTATGCTGGATAGGTTTTTAACCCTTCAAATAAGGCATCCATAGTGTTGGATTGCCAAGAACTACCCCAGGTACATCCAGGATATAGAAGCTGCTGTTATTTTAGAAGTATCTGATGCTTTACCTTTTCAATTAAAAGGTTTAATCATGTGTTATTTTCTTCTTATAATCCCACTCTGTGCTTGGAAGAAGCAAAGCTGTTGTTAGTGAAATCTGGAGTTCATGGAGATCAAGTATTTCCAGGATTGGCCAAAAATAAATTATGGGGTAAAGAATGTTGCTTTTTTTTTCTCCTTGTCATGCAGCACAGATGAAAAGCTCTGAAGCTTTTAGTCATAACACTCTGGTCCCATGTTTTCTTTTTAATAAAGCATCCAGTGGGAGAATGTGACATAATTGGTTTCTTGGATTTAGAGATCTTGAAATGACTGGTACAACAGAGGAGAGGAGAGGAAACTCCAGCAGGGTTATAGTTTAAGTACTATAATATGGTGGCAAAGTCATATTGTTACTTCATGGTAATCTTGCATTTCTCTCGCAAGAAAATGCTCTCTACATGGTTGTGCTGCAGAACAGGCACTTTTAAGTCTCATCAGTGGCACAGAATATTAAATGTCTCTTTTCCTTGCATTGCATAATCTGAGTGTTATTCTTCCATAGCAGCAGAAATGATGGAAGAATTGCATAGCCTGGACCCACGCAGGCAGGAGCTCCTGGAGGCCAGGTTCACCGGGGTTGGGGTTGCCAAGGTGAGCCGTGAGTACCTGTGGTGACAGGTATGACTCCTTAGCCATCCTGCCTTGCGCTTTGGTTGGGTTTTTTAATTTCTACACGGATAATTTTCATTTGCAAACAAATTCTGTATCACTTGTTGTGTTTTGACGTCTAGTTCGTGTGAAGTATGTTCAAGGGGAATGAAAATGGGATCTCTGTGAGCAGATATTATGCTATATGGAAGATTTTGGATTCTAATTAAGTTCTTAGGAATTGTTCCATCTTAAGGCAGCTTGTATGCCCAAAAACTCCATGACTATATTGTAGAAGTGGGAATCTCATCTGGCTCTTCCGTTCTCCAAGAATACCTTTGAGACCTGAATTTGGCTGCTGGTGGGATACAGTTTCCAGTATTGTGTATTGGATACAAGGCATAACCAGACTGAAACATTGACTTCACTTCTTTGGGGTGCAGGAGCTAAAATTGTCTACCCCGTCTCATGGAATACACACAAAAAGTGTTTGCAGAGCAGCTCTCCTGTGTCTGATTCACAACCTGCCAATAAAATCCCATCTTCATCCTCATGTACAGCTTCCACTAAGTCAGGAGCTATCTAAAGCAAGGCACCTGAGTAACAACCTTATGTGGTTGCTTGGTGTCCTGGCATTAAGCTGTGAGTTCTCCAGGTGTTGCTAGTGTTAATGTCAGTCTTTCTGAGCAATGAAATGGTGACAAAACGAGTTTTAAACTAGGTCAGGGGTAATGAGTTAATTTTTGAGGGAGATACTGAGTTTTGAACAACATCAAGGTAGATAGTGAAGCAACACATCATTAGATGGTTTTTTGAAGCCACTTAGAATTCTTTTGAGAAAAAACATTGTAGATGCCGCATTTCTCAGAAAAACACAAAGTGGTTCAGAACTTGAAAGAGTTTTGTTTGTGTTCTCACTTTACTTTCTGCTCTGCCTCTCAGACAGAGTTGAGTCTGGGAAGGGAGCACAAGGAAGCCAAATGCTCCGCTGTAAGAAAGTGTAGTAAGGAAGATTAACACTAGAAGTTAAGAGGTAACAATTTTGGTTGATGAAGTGAGAGTGTGGGAATTTTTTTATCTTTTCCCCTACGCTTAACACTTTGACCATATTAACTTTTCCTTGCATAAAACTTAATGGCGTTTTCTGTACTGTGATCTTGTTTCATACAACATTACAACTTTTTGTATACTTTATCACCTTTTTCTTGCCTCTTTTGCCCCATGTTACCACTTTAGATTCTTTAGCTGTACCAATCATCTTACTAGAATAGCTAAAAGTATAGACACTGGTATAGCTTTAAAGCAGTGCCGATGCACTCAGTGTTTGCTAAGAATGTTAGCGACTCTTCCTTTTAAAGGAATAACCTTTGAGAGATACAGGAAAGTAAATCTTAATTATGTTTCCAATTTGTTTGGAGCAGAAAGTACATGCCCTTTTCTGTAGGGGTGAATATTGAAAACTCGTTTCTAAAGCAATCCAAGGAAAAAAGCCTCATTTGTTGGAGGCCTCACTTCACACAAAGCTGTTCTGTTACTGAGTTTTATTTTTACCTGTTGTTATACAGTTCTACCTTGTACTAGTCAGTAAACTGTTAAAGTGCATTACACTTATTGCAAACTATATATTTATTTATTTACTTGCATTCTTGCTAACTTGCAGTAGATCAGCCAACCATTGATATAAATTAGCATGACTCTACTATGTTGCAGCAGATCTTGGTTGCAATATTAATTTCAGCTACTACATTCCCTCCCAGGTTGGTGCTTCAAATTCCCTCCCTACCCCCCCAAGCCTCCGTCCGTCATGCTCCGCACTGGCATTGGTAGGTCACTGTCTTAAAGGGAATATATCGGGAAAGCTGTGATACAATTGTGTGTGATTCAGCTAAGATTTTTAGCTGGCTCCAATGAAATGTTTAAGGAAAGAACTGTGGAGTAAGTGAGTGCCATCTAGTGGGACAGAGTGTGGCCCATCCTCCTGGGATGGAAGGTATCTGGTGCTGTTTATTGCCTTAAAGGAAGAAATGTCATCTCGGATGCTCAGATGTGATTGGGTGAAGGCAGCTGGCAGTTGTACTGAGCTTCCTGCCTTCCTCCCATTGGGTGTATCTTGCTCTGTATGGCTTCTTTCTTTAATGTGTAGAAACACAGCGCATACTTTGGACCTGTATAAGACAAAAGTAGTAGTTTATACCTTAATACAATGCAGCTTCAAGCCCACAGTTCCTCTGTGTTATTAAATAACAGCTATAGGTATTTTGAGATGTGAATGAGAGCAAGCTGATTTAGAAGTTTTAAGGCTAGAAACTATAATAAAGGTTCTAGCCATCAGAGTCGTGGGATTCTGGAAGAGCTTTCCAGTAACAACTGGAAAAAAATCCTAAACTGTTTTGGAAACAGCTGAGTGCTTGTCACCTCCTTCGGTAGCTAAAGGCACAACCCAGTGACCGAGGTCATTTGCAGCCCCAAAAGCCTCAAAATTCTGTTGCAACTCTGTGATGAAGTTTCTTACTTAGTAGCTGAAGAATGTATTTCAGTAGAAGCTTGGAGTTTGTTCATTGAATCAAATTTATGAATAAGGAATGTTTGTAGGCAACTGTTATATTCCTGTGCTTCACCCATGTCACTAGATAGCTTCAAAAAGCTGGTGATACTTTAGATGTCTGTCCTTGCCATATGGTAAAGTGCCATTCTTCCCCAAATTCCCAGAGCAAGTTCCTGAATTAACACATGATGCTCTGACACAGACTGTTCCTGCTTATTTAGCTCCTGTTTATATTTACTTACTGGGAAAACCTAAGTGTATTCCCATTAGGCATTATCCTGACTAGACGACATCCTTGGGTCAGGAGGCCCAGGAGAAAAAAAGTGATTTGTTCCTCTAGATACCTAGATAATATTGTTTAATTTAGTTTGTTCTCATCTTCTACATCCATTCTTCCTATTTGGGTGCTGCCTTTAAGATAGCAGGTGGGTTAACTTGAAGGGATTTGTGTCATTTCCACAGAGTTTTCCTGGATGAGAATTTGAATAAGTAATTGTGATGGGTGAATCTGTATTTGCACACAGCCTATCTCAGGCCTAACCAGGGTAGTTGACCTCACAGCAGCATTTGTATCTTCTACAAGTTTGGTTTTCAAAAGATCTCTGAACCAAGCTCTGTGTGCTGCTTTTATAGTTAAACTGAAATGGCTGAAGTACTTCTAGGGAGAGTAGCTGGGCTATAGGAGTCTTGTAGGGTGACTGTGCCAGAAGTGAAAAAGTGTTGGTTGTGGTGGTAGCTAGTGCTCCCTTTCCTCCTGCCTTGAGGTAATGATGCAGAATATATGCTGCCAAAAATTGTTCATAAAAAACAGTATTTACTTGTATTAGTTTGGTTTTTACTTATTCTCTGTGACTTTTGAAGTCTTGATCACCTCAGCAACTCCAGTTCTGTCATGTACTTAGCAACAGTTTTAGCAGCAAAGCTACCATGTTGAGAATTCGTGTTTGAGGATAATCATGTCCTCCTTGGAGGGAAGTGGTGCTGCACAGTGGTAGTCTCCAACAGGTGTCACAGGCCACGAGAAGAATAAAAGTTTTAAAACTTGGAATTGAATTTAGCAGCTGCCACAGAATGTGCCAGGACTTTGTGCCAGATACCTGAAAATTGTTTGGATGTTTCTGTGTGCAGCATTACTTCAAAAGTGTTGTCTGGCTGCTAGAGCCCAGAAATAGTTGTCAGATCTCAGTCCTATTTCTGCTCCTGAGCTGAGGGTTAGGATGAGTCCCATGACCCTTCTGTCCAGTTTGCCATCAGTAAAATAAAAATACCATGTTTCCAACCAGCGAGAGCTCTTGAGGCATTATGAAAGCCAAGCAAATCCTGCTGCAAATCTGCTTGCCCATCTGATAGAGTGGGAGCTACCTGTGAACATCTGAGAGCAGATTAACTTCTCATGGCTAAAAGACCTGAGTGATTCAGGGATTTCATTATCAGCAGTAATACTGAGCTTTTCTAAAAGTCCAGTTAAGAAGCAGGTTGTAATTCTCATGCTTATGTGATTCTTGAAATAAGATAAGAATATGTTAATTAAACCTGACACAGTAGCACTGGACCAGAGTAACTGTAAAACCATTTGACAGTTTCACTTTGGTGTAAACCTGTGTGGAGTCAGCACTAACCTTTAGTGGAACTAAGGATTGACTCTTTGCCTTTGAAATCTCTTGATCTGCTACAGAATTCAGAGGAACTTGGGTAATCCTGGCTTGAGGTAATGAGGCATGTCTATCTCCATGTCTCCTTCATTTAGACAGCAAGAGAATTTTGCAGTGCATATTGCTGTAAGCTTATGTTGGAGACTCTGGCTAGGCAGCTAGAATTCCTAGAGGTCCCTTTCAGTACAGGGAATTGGAGAGCACAAAATGGAGACTGCCCAGCTTGAGTTGTGGAGTGATGGATCATTTCTGGGAACTTGGGGAGGCTGTGGAAATGCGCAAGTCATGGGAGTCAGGAGATTGTAAGGGGGCTGACTCAGCTTGGTGTTGTTCTAGATGATCTGGTGGGAGCTATTAGCCGGATAAGTTGTTTCTTTTGAAGTCTCACCCATTAAAGCTTCACTGTGGGCTTTCCAGGGGCTCTGGCAAAGGGAGAAATTACTAACCAGCTCCTGTGACTGGCTGGATTTTAAATTCTTGCCTCTTGAGTACGAGTCTTCAGAGCCTGTTGTTGCATCCAGTTCTCAATATGGAGGCTTTATTGTGCATAGGTAGGTCACAGACTTTGAAGCAGCATTTGATAGGTGAATCACAAGAGAAAAAAGCATGCCAGCTTATCTTGGAGAGAAATTCCTTGTGGGGGAGGAAGTGTGTACTGTTCTTGTGCTTGTAATTTAGGTAAACACTATAGGAACTATTAGCTTGTTTCAGATGACCCCACATATTTTGAATCTTTGCTTAGCCGCATCACCAATTGCCTTGACAGGATACAGTGGCACAGTGGTATGACTGGAAGTGAGAGCAGAGAAGTGAAGTATTATCCCAAAATGTTCTATGCTAGAAAAGTCAGATAACTTCTGGAATAAAATTCATAAGTCCTTCCTGTGTAAACGATTGTATGTTTATTATTCCCCACTGCTACTTCCCTGGCAATATATTCCTGTCACTGTTCTTCGCTTTCTTTGGTTTTTTTTCCAAAATTCGCGTTCATTCCTTTAATTCCTTTTGTGTAAATGGTATGCTAAATTAAGTACTGAACATTTATCCCAAGTCAGTTGCTGAGTTAAATATAAACAGTCAGGAATGATAAAATATAAGTTTGAAGCATTTATTTTACACACACTCACTGACTTAGCTGAAGGGAGAAACTCGGATGTATGGTTTCTCACATATATGCCTAAACTTACTGCTATAAGCAATTGATACCTAATTTCACACATAGCCTGGTGATAATCAGGAAAATTTTCCTTTCTCTTGACTCACTACGTGAGAAGAGGTGCAGCTGAGCAAGAGGTCACGTTCCTGAAACATCCTAGGCATTGCATCTTTGTTGCTTTGAGTACAGCATGTTCTAATGAACAATTTGAGTTTCTGTAGCCAGAATGCCTCAAAACAAGAATTTTTGCCAACTTTGCCAAGTTCAGCTGTAGTCTGTAAATGTCTAATCCTTTAGAGAAAGGAAAGTGTCAATGAAAGATCTTCTCAAATGTAAGCAGGGGAAAGGGAAAGTCATGCATTTGATCCATTGCATGGGTCAAAACATGTCTACAAATAATTATATATTTGTTCACAAATCAATACATGTGACATGAAATTGCTGGATACCTGTAGACAATGCCCAGCTGTTCTGTTCCAGTTTCATAATGAAGAAGTTGGTTCCTTCTCACCCTTTCTACTGTTGCACAGATGAATTTTACCACATCATCTGTGTAGGTAATAGAGGAAGGTTTAAAATAAAGAAAAAAAAGGAGGGGTTTGTTTTGTTTTGTTGGTTTTTTTTTTTTTTTTGTTCAAGAATCTGATCAGCATCAAACTCCCCTTTTATTGATGCAAGAAATGGTTTTGATTCCAGCTGGTAGAGCTAAAAATTTCCCACTCGGGGTAGTCACTACAGGTACTTGTAATACTGGAAGTAAGAAAAACATTCCACAATGTGGATTTTGTATTAGGCATTTTTCCAGCTGCTTGCATCCCAGAACTTTACATTCAGGTACAAACTGAGTGGATTTCTTGTACTGGATAAGATAAACTTGTATTTCTGCAAAAAATGTTAGTATCATTTCTAGCTATAAGTGGCCCCATCAGTTAATTCTCCGGGTGATGCCAGAATACAGGGGCCTTGCAGAAGAATTAGCCTGTGTAAGCCACTGGCATTCCCCTTCAATCATAATGTTCGTGGACAGTTCAAATGTGGCATTTTTGGAAGAGCTGCTCCTGTCATTTGCTATCCATTTCAAAATGGAGGCAACGAGATTTTAAGCAAATGTGTAAACAACTTTCACTTTCATCTTCATCATTCTAGAACCCCAGTGTGAGACCAGCAAATGCTCTTTTGGAGAGACGCTCCTGTATCTCACGAAGTTCTCACCTGGAGGTTGATTGGTGCCTCGGATGTGTGCTGTTGGAGTTGGAGTTCCTGAGAGAATGGAAAGATTTTGGAGGGCAGCATTTGTGCAGTTTATAAACAAGTCTTTTTCATGGGTGAAAGGATTCACTTTCTATTGCCACTTGCCATAAAATTTTATCATTTTTTTAGGAGTGAGACTTTCACGTGGATGTAGCTAAGGTTAGTGTTGGCACTTCTGTAAATTCCTGGAATAACCAAGAGTTGTACCTATAACATTTGTGAGCCGTCAGATTGGGTAGTGAGGCGCTTGTTGCTTTGCTTAGAAGAAACTGTTGCTGAAGAGATGAGGTGAAATATTTTTCTGGTCCTGAGCTATTTGTGTGATCCCCTGAAGGGATAATGGTATGGCTTAAAGAATGGAAACCTGCAATTTTTTTCTTAAGGAAATCCTAAATGTTTAGCTTATTGAGCAATTCAGGTGTTGGGTTTCTTTTTTTTGTTGGTTTTGTTTTGTTTTGTTTAAGCATTTGAGCATGTTGTTTTAGGAGAAACAAACTTGATATTTAACACTCACGCAGAAGGTAAATTTTTACTTTCAGTACATGCGTGCTTGGGAATTGGGGTTAGTAGTAGCTAGGTTATGTCACAGTTTGATAGTGGTGTTTGTCCCTTAAACAGGGCAGGATAACTGGTCTGTTCAAAACTTACCTACTGTGGGTTTCTCGGTATATTAAGCCTTCTCCCCCATTCCACCACTTGAGTCTTCTGCTCAAGTGTATAGTGAGAAGTGGCTCTGCTTTGAGGAAGGAGTGATTTGTGGGAAGTGTTTACTGCAAAGTTAAAAATGCTAAAATAGAATGCATCTTGGGGAAAAGGTGCTCAAAAGTTATTAATGGAGAACTGGCTTTATCATGTAATTCTTCCTGTTAATACATTCCATTGTTAATTGTGAGTCTTGTTTTTACATCTTTGTCAAATTTGTCTTCATTTCTTAAGTTAGCTCTGTAGGAGGATGCTTTGTTTCAGGATAAAACACAGTGACTTTGCATGATTCACTTTTTCTTTTTAAAACCAATTTTATTAGAGATCTTAAATAATTTTCAAACTATTTGGATACGTAAAAATGCAGATGTGTATCCAGCAGAGCCTGCAAAGTTGCAGCAGACTCTTGAGGTACCTGGTTACAATTTAAATAAATCTATTCTGGCCTCTTGAGTTTTTGCTTTGGCCTGATGGGAGCAACTGCTCTGCAGGCAGGTCACACATGGGTCCATAAAATAGCCTAGTGGGAAAAGGTTGTATTATGGATACCAGTTGTACTGTGTTTGTACTGTTGTTAATGCAAGTTTCACTTGTTCACTTTCCTAGTGCTAAAAAAAGCATAAAATGGCACATTAAAATCAGTGGTACAGCTAGCATCTGGTAACAGTAGTAGCTGGCTTGCCAGATAAAGATACGTCTGAATGCTTAGCTCAGGGTCAAGTAGATGCTTGCCTGGAGAGCTGAGCTTGGAACTCCTGCTACTCAACAAATCAGGTTTTCTTCCTCAAGCCTTTGGCTTCTATAAATACCACCTTGGCTGTTTTGTGGATGTGGGCATATAGACCAGTTGGGATATGAACTGATACAGAAATATTCCAAAGGCTGGGCCATTATCCTGAGAAAAAAGTTTTTGAACAATCCAACTGTCCTGCTGCAAGTGGTTCTGAAGCCTCTTAGTGCCCCATTCTGTGTCTGGGAGTTTGACCCATGGTGCTGCTGTAACCATAGTTAGCCCAGAGACTGTTTGTTAGGATGGGTCTGCCTTGTAGGGAAGTTGTTTCTAACAGTTTTTGCTTGCTTTTCACTAGGGTCCATTAAATAGCGAGTCTTCCAACCAGAGCTTGTGCAGCGTGGGCTCTCTGAGTGATAAAGAATTGGAGGTAAGCAGGCACAACTGTTCGGGGTAGTCAGGTTAAGGGTGAGCATGATCGATCTCAAAGCATGGAAGAAATTGTGTGAGAGTCAGTGACAGTCGTATTAGTTTGGAGAGTGAAAGGGACCAGGGAAGTATTTAACTTGACTCTGCAGGCATTTGACCTCCCTGTGAAGCTCCTCCTTGAAGCTTCCCACCGTTCCAGGCAGGTGTTACCCAATCCCAAACACAGCATTCATAAAGCTAACCTTGGAAGCTGTTTTCAGTTCATTGGAATACATGTTTGGATGCACATAAAAAGCCAGATAGCATTAATGGAAAAGTTTGCCGAATCTACCAAATATGTGAGTTTGCCCAAGTCTGTACAAGGCAGAGCATTTTGTGGGTTGCTCTGTGGAACTGTGGGAAAGTGAAAATTGATGCTGTGTCCCTGGTTAGTCTCACTTCTTTAGGATTAACGATTTCAAAACGCACCTAAAAGCAGCAAAATTAATAGTAGTTGGATTTTCATTCTAAAATTCTATGTTAATAAAGCAAAAGCTCAAATTTAAATGCATTTTTTATGCATTTCTTATTAACTTCCCCCATAGTTACCAGGTAAGTTTTGGATCATATTTCCTTATATTATATGGCAGTACTGATATGAGGGGCTTTTGAGAATGCAGTATCTTAAACTCCATAAAGTAAGTGTAGTTAATAGTGAAAATCTGAGTATTCATTCTTCTAATTTTTTTTTTTTTTTTTAATGAACTTTTGTGGAGAGATATAAATTGACCAAGCTGACATACTCAAATCTCCCATTCCTTGCTTTTTCAGTTTTGAAACAGATAATGCTGTGTGTCATTTTTGTTATGTAAGTACTTGAATGGAAAAACAACTTAAACTGAATCTCATTAATAATCTCACAGCTCCATAGAGGCTGTAATGGAGCCTGTGGTGTTACAATCACACCAGTGCTGTTCAGGAGCTGCTCTTCGCTACATACTGAGGAGGCAATGTCACTGACTTTTACACATACAGGGGCTGGAGCAGCAAGTCTCTAGGTAGCTTTGGAGTTTTCAGTTCCCTCGTTCTAAAAAAGTACCTTGCAGACACAATAACCACCTTTGTCTTAACATCCCCTCCATCCTCTTACCAAGACAACACTCTGTCTCTGAGTACTCAGCTGGTAACGTGGCTGTAGATGTCCACCACCCTACTGGGGACACAACCATGTTTAGATTCAACTTTATCCTTTTTATCCTGCTAAAGAAGGGAGATTGATTTCTGTGCTTAGTATGTGTAAGTCTTTTGGTAGAGATCTTTAAAGAGGGTACTTGAGATTTGGGTTTCCAAAGAGCATGAAACTTAGGTTTACCACAGACTCTCTAGCCATGGCTTTCCCTCCCCCAGAGCTGTGTTTTGCACAGTCTTACAGTGTTTTTCTCCCTGTCCCCAGGCTGTAGTTCAGTGGTGGCTGTAGTGATTGGAGATCATACAGCTTGGGAATTATTTGGGGTAATTTCAGATAAGAGATGTTTTTAAAATGACAATGGTAATGGGAGTGACAAGACATCTCTTTCCAGCAACCTCAGTGAGCTGCTTCTAGCAGTGCTTCCCAATGTCTTTGGCAGGTTTAGCCACAGATGTGACCCTGGTGATGGAGAAGGCACCGTGCCAGGGTCTCCTCCATTCTCACATGTTTAGGCTTGTTAGCCTTGTACAGACAGATAGGCATGACACTTCTGGAGCCCTCAGGCCTATCAACTGCGCTCTGTGTTGTGTCTGTGCATAAATAAATTGACTGTGCATAAATCCACTGATCAGCTGTCCATCAGGTCTCTGGGTGCTCACAGCAATGGCACATGCAACTAACCCTTGACTTTAATGAGAGCAGGTGAGGAACAAACAGAAATGTACGTGAATTGCTGCATGTGTAACAGCTTTGCCCTGGCTGCTGTCCTCGGATAGTTCTTGTAGTCATCTGCAGTGGACTTTGAGAACAAGCATTAACTGCAGACAAAGTGAATTGGCTTATTGGACTGCAGATTTGGATGTCAGTACTTAAACCTCTCATCATTATTCCTCTTGTACCACTACTGTGATCACCTTGAAGGGGTTTACATAGGTTTTTATAAATGTTTGAGCTTGCTCTGCTAACCCTGTGAGGTCACTGGACATTAGAAGCTGGCTTGCAGCAGCTGAAATAGAAAAAAATAAATTTACTTCCTTGTTAACCACATTCTCTCCCTCCTGCAGCACATCTGTGAAAGGGTAGCAACTCTTTGAGAGCAATTGTACCAACAAAAGAAACAAATCCACCAGAGAAATGAAACGGCCACTGGGGATATGAAACAGATCATTGTGTTTGGGCATTTTCTTTAAATCTTGAAATAACTGCAGTAACATTAATTTTGAAGTATTGTTTAACAGACTCCCGAGAAAAAGCAGAATGACCAGCGGAATAGGAAGAGGAAAGCAGAAGCCTATGAGACCAGTCAAGGTAATCCATGCTCCAGCCCTGCCACAGGATTGCCACATGCTTGGTAACTCGGGCACAATGTGCACAGACAGTGTCCTAGGAAACTAATAGCTCTTCTCAAGTGTGTGTCAGGCAGCTTGTTATAAACTACTCCACGATGGAGTTCTCTTCTGGGAACTTTGTTATTCTTATTGGCAGGAAAATACTTGGCTTATTCGCACAAATTCTTGTATTTTTATGGGACAGGCTGCCCAGAGGCTTCATATGCTGCTCTGAAGTTTTGCTTTGGTCCTGTGTCACGATATATACAGCAGCCAGACTTCAGAATACAGCCTGTACTCTCTTCCTTGCTTTCCAAGATGTGTGCCTGCCTTCTTAGAGCAAGTTCTCACCATGACAAATCAGGAGCAAGTTGTGCCCAAGCAGGCAGTGCTGTCCTGGGTGCTGTGGAAAACCTGGCATGTTCAATCCAAGTTAGATTTTTAAGCTAATGGGCAGAGGGGCAGATTTTGATTTCTTTCATTCTTCAACAAGAAAGTAATGAGAATTACGTTGACCGAACTGCTTTGATAATATGACAGTAAGAAAAAAGGACTAGGTTTTAATGAGCTGATGTTAAGCCACTGCTAATTATCTCTCAAACTGTTACGGGAATGCTTGTGAGAGATCTAATGTGCAGTAATTGATCTGAAGGCAGAGAAGTAAAAGTACCCTTTGCTCTCTCCTTATCTTGAAGGAAATTTTGGAGAACCTGTGCAACAGTCAAGACCTTTAGTGTTTTCTAAGTACTTCAGCAAGTGCAAATGCTGTTTGATTGGATGTGACATGTTTGGAATTGAGAGTTAATTGAATTGTCAACTGTAGAGCCTCCCAAAAACAGCACAAGAGCTGTAACCCTGGGCTGGGCTTTTGTTGTGCAGACGCTTTGTTGTGATAGGTGTTGCGCTGAACAGGAAGAGGAGTGTCAAAATTAGGAGGTTTTTAAAATGACTTGGTAACTTCTCTTCTTAAAAGTACAACTCCTATTTTAATCCTTTGCTTTCCTTTTAGGGAAAGGTACTCCTAGAGGACATAAAATTAGTGATTATTTTGAGGTAAGAATCTTTTAATTGACAAATCTGCCTTAATTCACATTTTACAAAATCTGTAGATAGAAGTTTGTGATGTGATGTGTTACTGATCCATCAGTGGGATCCTTGATTCATGATGTCGAACTGATATGCTCAGATCTGATTAGGCAGAGGCTATGAGGAAGCTGATTTTTAAATTAATATTTAGTTGAACAGTTGATAGGGAATTTTTTTCACTTAGGTATAGGTTTGAGGTTGATTTCCGTTGGAACTTGTATCTCAGTTGAGGATATCTCTAGATTTGCAAACAATTTTGATGAGGGCCCAGTGTTGCAAGAGGCCACCTGCACAATCCTGCTGACTTGGAGTGGGAAGTTGTTTACAGGGTTCCCTCTAAAGAAAAACTTTCCATGGGAGGCTGGCACCATAGTGGCCAAACCCCTCCCCAAAACAGTGATGGACATTCTAAAAATCAGTATTCATTTTGCTCTGCATAGTATCTGAAGTTTTTCTAGGTTTGCACAATCCAGAACTGTAGCTTTTCTCTTAAGTTTGTTCTTTATTTTATGGAGTAACTCGGAGTCAGAAATTAAGTGCTTATTAGTGCTTACTTCTTTCCTGGGTAAATTTTTTATGACTGGTACACTCTAGGGGTTTCTGTACCAACTGGGGCCGTTCCTCAGTTCCTTACCTGTCCTGCCTCTTAACAGTGACTGGTGCAGGTGCTTCAGTAGAGATGAACATTCTCTACCACTCCTGGGTACACATCAGACACATCTCTTCACAGGGAATGGGCTTCCTAATTCCAGAGAGTAAATAACTGATCTGTGGCCAAGCATGCAGGTTTATATATTTATGTATTACAAACGAAAATGCACTTGGTACAAATACAAGTGTTTGTCTTGGGTACTTCTGTTTTCTTGATAACTCCATGAACTGTTAAGGTTTTCCTCTTAATTTATGTTCGGTTTATGTGAATTACTCCCTGTAACCTATAAGGCTTCATTTTTAAGTTAAATGTGTTTCTTCTGTCTGTGTTAAATTTGGTTAAATGTAGTATGTCTGTGGAATTCCTGATGATCAAATCTGTTTATGTGCCCAGTTTGCTGGGGGCAGTGGCCCAGGAACCAGTCCCGGTAGAAGCGTGCCGCCTGTCGCCAGATCTTCTCCACAGCACTCCCTGTCCAACCCCTTGCCGGTGAGTGTTCCTGGGGACAAAGCTGGTGGCCTGGCATCAGTTAGCTTGGTGGCCATGGCTCAGACAGATAACTCTAGGTTCTGGACAGGGACATGTCTCTTGGTTAGTGATTCGGCTTGTTCTCCATTTTAAATCTGAAACTGGGTTCTGAGAGCAATGCCATATCTAGGACCCTGGGACAGTGGCTAGTCCATCCGCAGCTGATGTGAATATCTGAGCTTAAATTGTACAGGATGAATGTTTCTAACATGCTGTGTGGGTACAGAGGGATGCCAGTCCTTAATAAAGGTGGAACTGACCCGTTAGTTACTCTGTATTTTATTGTAGCACATGAATTTCTCCATGGAGTTGGGAGTATTTTGTGTGGTTGTGCAGCGCTAGTCAGGGATATTCTGATCTTGACTAAACCCTTTGGATATACTGAACAATGTGCCCACCACAATTATTTTGGGAAGGCCTTTTACTTCTCTT
This sequence comes from Hylia prasina, assembly GCA_013397195.1. Taxonomy (NCBI): domain Eukaryota; kingdom Metazoa; phylum Chordata; class Aves; order Passeriformes; family Sylviidae; genus Hylia; species Hylia prasina. The sequence continues at coordinate 69,686 of VYXD01009058.1, read as the reverse complement.
TGTGTGCACATGACTTGCAAGGAGCATTAGCAAAAGCTTGCAGAGAAATATGTGTACATGCACTGCTGGTGCTGGTTTTTGACACGTAATGCCACTTTACTCGCAGCATTTCTGCAAGGTCTGGATGTGTGAAGAAGTAACCAGTGTTTTTAACCATTTTAGGACAGAGCAGCTAAAAAAATTTGTTGAAACCAGCAAAGCTGTATTCAGAGGCTCTATTGCCTGAGCTTTATTTTTGACCATTGGCTGGGCCCCTCTTGAAAAATTTTCAGCATTTGTTGAGTGTCACAGAAGTCTGGAGACATTGTGGGAAAGGTTGGTATTCCCAAAGCCAAATGCAAAGTCTTTAGTGATTACTTATTCTGCAGAGACCTTTGCGCGGTTCCTGAACGTACTGAACTAAACCCGAACATTGAACACTGCTCTGAATTCCATGTGTTGCTAGATTTCAGAAGCTTTGTAATACTGCTTGAAGGGAGAGCTTCACATATGCTTCCAGATACTTTTTAATGTTTCTAAAAATTAAAATGCATCTTATTAATTGAATGGTCTTTGATCCTGTCATGTATCAATTCACTAATACATCTCTTTAAAGAGTAGTTAATGAAGAAATAACATCTCCGAATGTTGCAGATGTGTGAGGGATTAGGGACAATTCTTTATTCCAGCTGGTTGGATAACCCACAATGGGACAAGTGGATTCTTCCTTCGGTTTTCTTCTTCTCAACACTTGTATGTGTTGAGTAGGTAAAAGTTGAACAGAGTGTTTCTGGTGAATATTGCACTGATGTTGCAGTTAGTTTCAACCGGGCCAGTTTGTCTCTGTCCTTACACGGGAGCTTATCTTCTGTTCTTTACTCTTGCAGCTAAACCTGTGATGTTTGCTTATTCATAACAAACTATACTGGGCCTTTGCAAGATCTGTCCTCTTCTTACAAACTGAATGTCAATGATTTGATCTAATCCCCCAAAAAATGGGGGGGATGAGTGAAAATTGGAGGACACTGAGTGTCTTGCCTTTTACAGGTGTCAATGTGATCTTGGAAGGAGGCAGAGTGTTAAAATGTCTTTCACATGACACAAGCCTCCTCCAGACCTGAGTTAATCTGTACTGTACTGGAAAACTTCTGCAATCAGAACTTGCAGAGGAATTGTAACAGCCTCAGGATGTTACTACTTCTCTTTAAATCTCCTGACTGATTTGAATTGCCTCGCTTCTCATTTGATTAGAATGATTTGCAGGTCTTGAGACTCTTGCGAGGCTGCTGTCAGGCACAAGCATTCTTTTGGGGAAGGAAGCACACTCTTGATACTGGTAATGTTAAATTAACCAGAGAACAGGTTGTAGTTTAGGTTTTTAAGAAAAACTGAAGCCTAACCTGACTGTTTTCTCAGAGCCATTTGCCTGTCCTGGAGTTACAGCTTAGAAGGACTTGGATGATTATTACCCAGATTGCCAAATTTTAGCAATGATGGTGTGGCTTTGGAAGCCAGGGAATTGAAATGCTGTGTGCTATAATCAGTGCAACTCAGATGATTCTTGTTGTTAAATGCAGTTCCTCCACCACAGTTGGAAAACTAATCTAGTACAAGAGAATGGAGCTGGTCCTTAAGAGGTGTAATAGACTTGTAAAGGATTTTGGGAATGAATTAGTACTTTGCTTACCCTGCAGGAGATGGGCCCCAGCTGTAATGACAGAAGTGAGATTACCCTGATGTCTGGGTCCTAGACATGATTAGGTTGCTGTCATTTAGCACTTCTGACTCAGTTTACCAGAATAGCAATGTATCATGATATTGGCTGTTTGAAAATGAGTCCTTAAGAAACATAAAAAAATATAATTGTGCGTGCATTAACCAAAATCTCAGTGTAGATTTTTGGACCTGCAGTCTATTTTGCCCCACTGATTCTGAAGCACATGTATTCACAAATGAAGAGGATGTGTTAACTGACAAGGAATTCTTCCTGTGTATCCATTCGTTAGGGTTTTTTTCAATTGTTAACTTTATTTCCTTGTTGCCATCTGCCATTAGAACAATCACTGCAAGAGTCCTGTGTGAGTATCAGATCCTCACTATGCTGCCTGCTCATTCCTGAGCTGCTGCTTCACTGACAACAGTTTTGGCAGAGTCAGAGAATCACTTTTTTTTTTAATTTAAAAAAAAAAAGGTAGTTCATTGTCTGTTTTTTGACTATGTTGCAGCGGCGAGTGGAGCAGCCGCTGTATGGGGTAGACGGCAGTGCAGCCAAGGAGCCGCAGGAGGAACACTCTGCCCTGCCAACGCTGATGTCGGTGATGCTGGCGAAGCAGCGGCTAGAGAATGAGCAGCTGGCACAGAGGGGAGGTGGCCTCTGTTTTACTTTTGTCTCGGTGAGCAGCTCTGAAAAGATTTGAATCCTATGGCATGTGTTTAGTTAAGGGATGGGGAATTTGAAGCTTTTCTGCCCAAGTGCAGCCTTGTTTGTCACCTTCTGGTAAGTTCATCTTTCTTGTGAAGAGTTCTAGGTCCCAGGCTTTGCTTGTTTAATGAAATGGTGTGAGTTTTAAGTTAACAGCTCAAAGTCCTACATAGATCAAAATGATGTCATCTGAGAGGATAATGTTATAGATGCAGAAAAGCAAAAGATGGAAGTATAGTCTTCTTGTGAGAAGTGTTTGGTTTGGCCTTGCTTAATCTCAGCTGCCTTGAATTATATCAGGCTTTTAAAAGCTTTGTCTTCAGCAGGTTGGGCCAGGCTTCTTGGAAAAAACTGACTCTGCTTTTACTGAACTGAATCTCTAAAGCATCCTTAAATCTGAACATGAAAGTGTGGTGCAGGCCAGGCGGCAGCTCCAGTGTGGAGATGAATGTATCTGCATGAGCACTGGTGGTCATGCTGAGGGACATGTAACAATACACAACTTTCTTTTACAGGCCCAGCAAGGCAGCCCATCTTCTACCGGATCAGGGAACACTGAGCATTCCTGCACCTCCCAAAAACAGATTTCCATCCAGCACAAACAGTCACAGGTATAGCTCACTAGACAACATAGCTCTTGGGTGTGAGGCTGAAGTTTGATGCAGCTTTTCTGCTGTGCTAGAAGGTGCCACTCGTAGTGGACATGATGTTTCCAGTGAGAAAAGCCAGTATTCCCAACTCCATCTGTAACTATTGAGTGAAGTTAATTGCTCTGAGCTTTGTTCCTCATCCTGTGAAGAATGTTTTCAGTTGCTGCTGCTGGAGTTTGTCCAGTCTGCTGCTGAGGCTTTTTTGTGTCAGTGCTGTGGGCAGTTCGTCAGCTGTGTGTGATTGTGCTTGGGAGAGGAACACCTCAGCTCTGTCTGTTTCTGCCCTGTTGTATCCTCAAAGTTCTTCCTCACGCTGGAAGTGAAGGTGAGAAGGAAACCTGAGTGATACTTGTGAATGTCTCTGTTCAAGCACTGGGTCTGTTCAAATGCTGGGTCATGAGTGCATCACATTGTTTACAGTACAAATAGCCACAGTGTGGCTGGCAGCTCTTTGACTTCTGCAGAGTCCACTCATGGAATAGTTTGTCCTGTCGAGGTGGAACATGGTGTATTCCTGAAGGTGCTTCCCAGCAACTTCACTGACCTGGAGTCAAGAAGAAGAATAGCTCTTCTGACTGCACTACTATCTTTTTGGTACCTTTTAAATTACTGAGACTTTTTTAGCTGTGTCATCTTCTCTTGCTTACCAGAGTGCCCAGCTTTATCTGCAATGCACCTGGTTTATTTCTTCTCCAAGCCTGGTTTTAGTCTTCTTTGGATTTTCATCTCAGATCTCTCTGTGTCTTCCCTTGAGCAGTTTTTGAACAATCATTTCCTCACACCAGTCTGTGGCAGAGATGATTTTGTTGCTGGGAAGGTCCATTCTCCATTAACCCTGCAGGTGGTACAAAGTTCCCTGTTCACCAAGGACAGCAGTCCCCCCTATGGAGTACTCACTTGCTCAAGTCCGGGCTCTGTTGTATCACCAGGGTTGCACTTGTTGTCTGTATTGTTAAAATGCTTGTCTGGGAAGATGCCTATTTCCTGACAGTGCATGGAGAGGTCTGTGTGTGAGAATGATGCCACAACTCAAGAACCTGCCAGAGATTACGTCAATCTTGGCTGTCCTGACACTCATGCTTAAAACAGTGGTCCTGCCTGGAGGGAAACAAGGTGTTTTTATTTTCTTCTTTTTCTTCTTTTGCTTTTCTGCTTAACACGCCCACAGAGGTCCATGTTCTTAGCAAGACATTATCTGAGCAACCTTTCTGCCAGTGGTCAGTTTCATGATATTCCCCAGAGGTCTAGGTGGAGCATATATGTGCAGGAAAGAATCTAGGAAGATGCTTGGTGGCATGATGAAGGCAAATACACATTCTTGGTTTTTCCCTTCCAAGTCTGTTTGGAGTTGATAGAGTTAAAAAATAGATAAACTTTAGCAATTTCCAGCTTGAATCACTTGTGGCAATGCCAAAAGCAAATCAGCATGATGTGATTTCCTCAGTGTTTTCAGTTAGTGCTAGGGCCCACATGCTCCAAGGTGACTTGGGGTGAAGTCACATGTAGGAATATGTGTTCTGAGTTCATCTAACACAGGGCAAACATGTCTGTGCACTTGCCTAAGTGAAATAACAGTCACTTACTAAAGAAACTTTCTGCTGTTCGGCCAGCAGCTGCACCAGGTTCTCCACAGATACCCTGCATGGTGCCTCCCATGGCAAAGCTTTTCCTGCAGGCAAGAAGGCATGAACCAAATTGAGTCAGAGGTGAGGTGATCTGTCCAGGTTGCCTCTTTGTCTCTTGGGATTTAGACCCATCTTGCTTGATATTCCATGATGGCAGGAGCTCTGTTTGAGCTTTCCCATACTGAGCATATGTCAGGAAGCAACAAGTCAGCCAGGTTTGTCTCTTACTCCATGGTGTTGACTTCCAAGCAAGATTGAAATTTGGAGAACAGTTATATAACAACTCCACAGGTAAGTCTCTGCAATCTCTTCTCAGAAATGGAATAGGTGCCTGCTAACCACAAGTGTGAAATCTGTGTCAACTTGGCTGTTTTAGATTCTGTGTTCTTGTACATACTGACTCCTTCCCCTTCTCCAGCCTTTAATTGGAGTGCTGAATTTGAAATATTCAAAGAATATAGCGTGTCTTCTGTTCATGGGTATAACTCTCACTTCACTGCTTCACTGTAGGTATTTGAGATGTTCTGCACCCCATAAAACTTTCCAGATAGTTTTCACTCACGAGCTGTAAAGTTCCTGTCCACAGTGGGTACTAATACATCAGTTTATCAGAAACAAAAGCTTGTGCCCAATACTCTTGCTGTCAATCTTTTACAGTATTTTTAAATGAATACCTGTGTTTTCTGTCAGGACCACTTTAGAGCCCTCAGGTGTTGACTTTGTCTGCAGGTGGTTGTCTGTGCTCATGAAAGATAATAAATTTGATGTTCCAGCTAAGGCCTGCGATTTGATGTGGTTATTTTTTTTTTCTTAAGCCTTTTTTCTATACAAACTCTCCTGCGTAGAGACTACTAAAGAATGCGCAAAACTCAACTATAAATGTAAAATTCACAGGACACAGAGGATATTTTGGGCTGTTGAGAGTTAACAGTTTGTGCTCTTCAGAGCTGCTGGCTCACGGCACCTCCTGTGCTGGAGGAGCCCACCATGCAACAACAAAATGAATAAAGGAGAAGATTCTTCCCCTGAATGCCAGGGTGCAGGGGATCAGTCCTTCTGAGACCCAGCAGTTTAGATCAGAGGGGGTTGCACTGGGACATTAGTGCTGACTGTTTGAAACATTGATACATTTGTCTTAAACATGGTTTATGGTGCTTTTTCCCTACAGTCTGACCTCACAATGGAAAAAATATCTGCCCTAGAAAACAGTAAGAACTCCGACTTGGAGAAGAAGGAGGGGAGGATAGATGACTTACTAAGAGTAAGTATTTAACATGGGACAACTCTTCTAAAAGCTGATATTTAAAGGTACTTTTAATGCTTGTGCCTGCTAGGCTGCAGAGCAGGGACTTGTATACCAGCCATAGAACCAACACCTGCAAGGTAAAACAAATCCAGTGATCCCTTACTAGCAGGATAATTGTCTGGCCTGTGGACGCTGTTTGGGCCTGCTTGAACCTACGCAGTATCTGGGGATATACAGTGCAGAGTTGTTGTAGCTCAATTGTTTGTGTCCTCAGCAGTGCTTGCCTCCTTTTGATCTATTCACAGAATCATGGAATCATTAAGGTTGGAAAAGACCTTGAAGATCACCAAGTCCAACCATTAGTTCTCAATCATCAGTCAACCATCAGTGGGAACCATGTTCTCACAAAACCATGTCCTCAAGTGCCACATCCACACATTTTTTGAATGCTTCCATGGACGGTGACTCCCTTTTCCCTCTGTCCAGTTACCTCCCCTCTTGTAAGTCCTGAGGAGCTGACTCTGCCTTTTTTTTTTTTTTGGCAGCATGTCCAGTAGCCTCTCAGTAGCCTGGGAAGCTGTGTTCTGAAATGCTCATCCAGGAGAATCAGAGACATGTATAGAGATGAGGACATCCTTTGTCCAAACCAAAAGAAAAAAGCTCTTAACCCATTAGTATTCTTCAGTAAAAGATAAATACCTTAAAATCAAAGATCTTGTCTCAGTGGAGGAGTTCTAATTGACTTAGCTTTCATCAGCTTGAGTGGTAGCTCTTGTGAAGTGTTGAAAAGCATTAGAAAGCACATTAAAGGGAGTAGTGGGAAGGCTTTGTGTATGTCTGGTCTCAGCACCTGAAAGAGCTCAGTCAAGCTCACTGGAGACATGGGGGACAGGTGAGCTTGTGGGAAACAAACCATGAAGCGGGAAATAGATTTTTTAAAAAAATATATGATTATTTTTGTTTTTACCAGACTGTTAGTTGGAAGGGAAATGGTTGAATTTAACTCTGTTAATGAAAGTGGTTGCATATACAGTCCTGCTGCATGCTGTGGTGTGAAGCAGGAGCTGCCATTGCGAGCAGTCTGTGTAGAAGGACTGATGGAAAGTGACTCAATAATTCAACTGAAAGTACAAAGAGTTCCCCCATCCTTTTCCTCTGCCAATATTGTGGCTAAAGAGGGAAGATAGTCCAGCAATGACTAAGCCATTTTGAGAGTTCATAGCTGTGGCAAGGTCTTAAATGTTAAAAAAAAAAAAAAAATTAAAATACTTTTGTTTGTCTTTAGTCTCTTTGTACCTTAGTTCCTTACATATAAACCAAGATGACAGAACTTCCCTGTTCTAGAGGGGTGTTAAGATGTGAGTTAAAAACTTAAGAGTTTGTCTTGGATGTTTTTCTAAACAAAACCTGTTCTTTTATCCTGCTGGTTTGCTGACTTTAATCTGTTCCCCATGGCTAGCTAGAGAAACTTTTTCCTAAACGATGCTTAGTTTGGCTCTTCTGAGTGGTTTAAAGTCACAGGCTTTGTTCTCTGTTCATTTTTAGGCCAACTGTGATTTGAGACGGCAAATAGACGAGCAGCAAAAGATGCTGGAGAAGTACAAGGAGAGGTTGAATCGATGTGTAACAATGAGCAAGAAGCTTCTTATAGAAAAGGTGAGAAGGGGACATTTCTGCAGTTCATGTCCTTGGAAGCATCTCTATCTTCTTAGCAGTAAAAACCTGCTCCTGTTACTTTAGTGATAAAAGATAATTGGAATTCTGTCTTGAATTATTTCTCAGCAAACAGGAATGTAATCCAAAGACTGAAGTGGTTCAAAATGTTCAGATTTGGTCACTTTGCACAGTGGCTTAAATGAAAGAGCTCTAAATGCAGCAGGCACTGCTTGATTTGGAAACCCATACACTTGAAAAGCAACTCTGTGCAGCTCTGGCAATGCAGGAACTGCATTGTGCGCTGGAATTGCAAATATGCTCTGGGACATGAACAGGTGATTTTCCTTCTTTCAAGTGGCAAAGTTGGAGATCATTGCTTTGTGTAACACTGAAAACAGCACACTGGAGACAGTGCCAGGTTCACCAGCATCCAGGCTGGTTCAGTATTGAAAGATTTCCAGCTTTCCTGATGGTTAAACAGTGTGGGAGTTTGTTTGCTCTTTCACCTGTTGGCCAGTTACACCTATTGTTTGTGGGCACCGGATAGGTAAAACTACCCAGGTGCTGGCTGGGACATGCTGTCTGAGTTGATTTTGTTACAGAGCTGACTGTTCTTGATTGAACAGGGTTCCCCTCTCCAGAGTGGTGACCTAGCTGAGATTGTGTCAGTTCTGGACATGGTACAAGACTAGGACTGAACTGGCTGATCACTGTATCTTAGTCTTAGTAGTGATTCAAGGTACATTTTCTTTCTTCATCTCCTGAATAAGGGCCTGGTCAGAGCTGGGCCTGCAGTCTAGCTAAACTACTGATACAAAGGGATAGTTTTAATCCTACTGCCAGGGTGATCTCAACTGATTATAGGATGGGTGAGCTGCCCAGGCAGTCATCAGGAGGGAAGAGTGAGGTTGAAATGGCATGATGGAGGTGAACAAATGCCTGACAGACCAGTGCGAAGCACCAACAGTAATTTAATCTATGATACTCAGCTGGGTTTCAGATAAGCAGAACTGAAATAATAGAAAGTGGTGAGAATTGATGGTGATTTAAAATGCAGCACAGCCCTTAGCTAGTACTTTATGGCTTGTATTTTTACATGGCTTTATTTTGCTTTCAGTCAAAGCAGGAGAAGATGGCATGCCGAGATAAGAGCATGCAGGATCGATTGAGGCTGGGGCACTTCACCACAGTGCGGCATGGCGCATCCTTCACCGAGCAGTGGACAGATGGTTATGCCTTCCAGAACCTCATCAAGTGAGGACAAACAGGATTGTCTTTAACTTCAGAGGCAGAAATGGAAAAAAACCCTAGCAGTTGTGTGTGATGTCTTGCACATCAGAATGTGAGAATGGTGTGGCTGATGTATGGAAGGATCAAATGGGAACTCGTGACAATGGGGAACCTTTTCGCACTGAAGTGGGAAATCTGTTTCCACTTAAAATTCCAGAGACTTGAACTGGAATGAAATGGTTTGAGTTGGCCTGTGGGCCAACTGTTGTTACCTGTTGGGAATCCTCACTGCACCCACGCAGCTGTGTAGTGCTTGGGGTGGACCAAAATCTCACATGTATTGTGAGTCAGTCAATTTGATTTGCATCCTTGCATATATTAGTCAAAGAAAGCTAATCAGCTTACTGGTTTTTTTTCTTAAGTAGAAACTGGAGACTCTTGAAAGAGAAAATCCATACTATTTAACTTGTTTTGCCTTCTGGTAACAGTGATCAAAGGGACTGCAGAAACCTGGAAATGAAGATCAGACACCCTTTATGCAGGATGTTAATGGAAATATCCAGTCAATTCCCACCTGGCTAGACCTTTAAGTAGGACTTGGCAAATTAATTGCACTAGAGAGCTATGTGTGATCCTTTAAAATCACATCACTTCTCTGTAGTCTCCCTCTGATAGGGAGGTGTAGCTCTTGTTAGGCACATATTAAGGATTTAAGGACATGGAAAAATTACTTCTGGAATACTTACCTGCAGTTGCAGTCCCTTTTTAAAAGGGAATTAGGTATGCAAGTGCTTAGGACATTTAGACTTGAAATTTCAAGGGTGCTTTTATCACTATAAAATGTTTCAAGAAAGTCTTTTTATCTTGGAGGAGAGACAATTCCTTAGTGAAATCAGGAATGATGTAGGTTATGTTCCAGAGAATTTAGGATAGCTTAACTGTAGTTTTGAAGTGTAAGGGTACTTTCTCAAACAGTGCCAGACCAGGAATAGTTTGAACAGGAAAATCTGAAATTTTGAACAGAGGCTTCTAGGAAAAAGTGTGTGGAAAGTTAGTGACTTGCCATGGATCCTAGGTTTCTGTGGGGTTAGCAACTGCTTTGGATGTCCTTTGCATGAATTAAATCCTTCACTTACTGAAAGATTTCTGTGAGCCAGGAAAAGCTTCTTGTTTTGTGTAAAAATACCTTTAAAACTCTGACTCAATCATGTTTGGCGCATCCCTGTTCTGTACAAAAATATTTTGTTACAAATCTTACAATTACAACTGATTTGAAATCCATGGCTCCAATCTGGTAAGAACAGATGCCGAATACAACCAAGTGCACACCCTTAATTATATGTGTCTTGTCTCCTCTCTGCTTTTCAGGCAACAGGAAAGGATAAATTCCCAGCGGGAAGAAATAGAAAGACAACGAAAAATGTTAGCAAAGCGGAAGCCACCAGCGATGGGCCAGACCCCTCCGGCAAGCACCGAGCAGAAGCAGCGCAAGAACAAGACCAACGGAGCAGAAAATGAAACGTAGGTTCTGTGGCCTTCTTGATGTGTGGCAGAGCCACACGCTTTGATTAGAGCACAAAATATCTCCTGGGAAATGGAATCTTATCCTTGCCTCCAGGCTTCACTCTGTGCACAAATGAATGTTGTGGAATTAGCCTGGCATTCAGTAACATCAGGCTCCAGTTCTATATAGTCTTCACTGAAGTAAAACAAGGATCATAGCTGAGTCCAGACTTTTTATGAACTTCATTTTTTTTTCTATGAGTCCAGTAATTTTTTCAGTATTCCTGTTGTGGTCAGGTTTGAAAAGTGGGCTCTTGACTTCAGTGTTGCAAGTTCAGAATTGATCTCGGTATCAGGGTATACGTGGTGCTTTTTTTTAAGGAAAACGAAATTGTACACATTTAGAAGCCTTGATTTCTGTATATTAACTGTGGAGAATTATGAGTTAAGAGTTTTGGGATGCTGAAGGAATAAGATGCTCTCTATAGAGACAGTGCATTGAGCATTGGCCTGTTCTCCAAAATAGTTCTTCACACATACACAACTCAAGGAAATGGTGGAAGTTCTACTCTTCTCATAGATTTTTTTTTTTTTCCCCATGCCTCTTTTGAAGTTACTGATGCTGTAAGAGACTTGATATTCTCCTAGAGTAAAGCTGGGGCTTGAAAGAAATTGAGAACATTATTTTTTCAGAAGGTTTTGTGAGTTGGAAATACATTTAGTCAGAGACTTACCCCTACCTTCTCCTAGTAGCAACTGAGTGAGTGTCTACTTGCTTAATCACTAGTTATCCAGTAAGTGCATTTGTTGGACCATTGTGTTTTGGGAACAAAATTTTATTACTTCTGGAGGGAGGCTTTTCGTTGTGGAACTCTTACAAAGGCTGATTTTTAGGCAATTTAAATGTTTTTAAAAGTTGACTGAGAAGCAGACAGCGAAATTGTTTTTTGATTTTTGGTTCCTCTTTGGTTCATGGTTGTTGCAGTGTCTTAAAAAGGAGAGGAAGGTCCTGTGATGCAAGTTTAAACACAAGCTCTCCCAAAATGAGTTTTCTAGCCTGTGAATGAGATAAGAGTTTTCGTTCAGGAAGATTAATCTGCTGGTGCTGGTTGAGATTCATTAGGGAAGCTTGGGCAGCCTTCAGCTGCGCTAGAGGTAGGTAGGGTGTTCCCACCATGTTTCTGTGAAACATGATGGTGTTTGTCTCAGAGCTCCCTTGATTTTTGTGATGGTTGCTGTGACAGACGGCTATTTCGGGCAGTGTTAGCCTGGTGGTGCTCATTACATCTCTGCCCTAATGAGTAATGATGGTGATTGTTATTTGTTCACAAACACTCGTGCAAACCTTGTTGCTGGTTTATTCAGTTTTCTCTTTATTCCTTACACAGCAACAGCAACCAAACTATCACAGAATCACAAAGACCTAAGCTCTTGGGATGGCCTTTTAGATTATCTGAATCTAATTAAAATTCAGGGTATGTGTGTGAATTAGAATCATAAAATCACAGAATATCCTGAGTTGGGGTGACTCCTGAGGATCATCAAGTCCAGCTCAGGGCCCTCAGTAGTTTTATATGAAATGAGACAACACGTGACCATTTTTGGTACTGGCTTTGTTTTATATGTTTCTTTAATTTGTAATAAGCAGTTCCTTCTGCTCGAGATTCTTTCACAGGGAGCTTGGCTTATGAGTTTTCCATTACATTTATCAGGTAACAAGTGCTTTTTAGGCCTTGTTTCAAGTACCTGAACTCTGCATTATCAACAGAGGGAAGTTGGGACATTTCAAGATGAGCACTTGAGCTGAATGCTCTCTCCTCTCAATTTACTGAGTAAGGTCTACCTGCACAGACTCAGTCCTCCCTTGAAAGAAGTTTAGGTGTTGATGCTCTAGAGGCCTCCTGCACTAACCTTGTGTGAAGTACTGTGTAGAGCATAACTGCTGTTACAGAAATCCTCCTGGGATATGCTTTGAACTCAATGTAGGTTTAAAAAAATATATTTGTATGCTGTCACATGCAGGTCTTGTTTACAGAGTGAACAGATGTAGTTGATAAGAACATCATAGCTTTTGTTCACATGTGATGCTTTTACCAAATTCCTTATTGGTAGTAATGACACAGTTAATATAGTGATTCATTTTTCTAATCCTAAAGATCTTAGAGTGTCATTGCATTTCACTAGTGATGGGCTCTGTCATTGTTTTAGTGTAAGGCTGTCCTTTGTCCTACATGACACGCTTGGCGTGCAAAAGATGCTGAAAACATTATGAAACTTCTTTTGACCAACCACCTAGAGCAGAAACTTTGCACATCATTTACTATCACTAAAATAGGGATTATTCCCTTTATCCCATTGCTTCTCCTAACTACACGTGAGGTCAAAAATACAATAAAGTAAATTTCCCAGGGTTTCCCTGGAAGCTACTTGGCAGAACTTGAAACAGGAAAAAGTTATGAATCCCAGGTCATTGGTCTGTTTGCAGTGGCTGTGTGGCCAGATGTGCTTCTAGTCTCAGAGTGAATAGCTGGGTTGAATTATCCAGCTTTTATTACAAAGAAAAAATTGAAAATTACTCAGTAAAGCAAACTTTACATGGAAAAATAAGATGTGGAATGTTCGGGCTTCACTTGTCTATATTTGTATTATGGTTTAGCTGTCTTCATTAAAAGTCAGTCAGTAGCCTAGATAGGTATTATTAGGGACTTGAATTTGGAATTAATGGATATTGTTGAGGTTTAAGGTTTTGTTCTCCTTTAGATTGATTATTAAAAAATATAGGTTGCAGAGTTTATCTAAAAAATTTTGTGCTGGCTGTTGATGTACTCTGGAGTTGTTACTTCCACTGGCAGTGTGCATTCTGCAGATTATTCACTTTGTCATGTTTGGAAACCTAATGTGTTGAGTCTTTCTTTTTTATGCAGGTTAACATTAGCAGAATACCATGAACAGGAGGAAATCTTCAAACTCCGACTAGGTCATCTTAAAAAGGTAAGAACTAGTTGCAGCAAAGGCTTTTTGTGCAGTATTCTGTGAACAAGAGCATTTCTCTGTAGAGGTCACTACTTGTTTGATAATCAAGAGGGTTTTTGCACTTGAAAGGGATAGCCAGGATTTTGTAATAATTTTTTGGGGGGGCAATGGTATTCACAGAAAATATTCTTTGCTTCAATAAATAGATTTCTGTGTCCTTACAGTTAGGATTTCATGCAGGGTTCTACTTTCTTGCTACATCTTCTGTCACTGTGACCTGCCTGGTGCAGGATTCTGAATGTGTATAACCTGGGGGAACAGTAAGGAATGAACCAAGGGAAGAAAATGACAAGAACACAACAACAAAAAAATGCAACAGTCATTGACTTTTCCAGTTCTCTGCAATACTGAGTAACCAATGTTATCAGTTCAATAAAATCTCTTGGGCTGTTGCAAACCAGTCCTGGTCAGCCAGCTGCAATGCAAGTTTGTTCTCAAATACTTTGGCCTCAGTAGGAACTGTACCTGCAAGTGAGGTTATAGTTAGATAAGCTGTTGATTACCTTGAAAGTGATTGTGGTGACATATAAATAAGTTTTCTGGGACACTTCAGCAGATGAAATACTGTAGAAAAAAAAACAGATGTCTTCTGCCATTTCTTGGTTAGGTGTGATCTCTGCTAAGGCCAAGGAGTTTTCTTTTGGAAATGAACCAAAGTAAAAGCAAATGTCTTGCTGGAGTGCCCCCTTCCTTTCTCAGGTGGTGCTCGAGCTCTACATTTAGTTTTTTTCCTGTAACCTTGACACACAAGCTGAATGCAAGGCCTCATTAATGCATCCGTCATACTCCTTGTTATTTTCTGTGGAAGGGAAGATTACTGCAGACCCAGAATCTGCTGGCAGTCTGCCCATTATGCTTTACTGACCTGTGAACAAAGAGAAGTGATGTGGGCAGGAAAATGCTGCAGGCATCTACAGGCCCACATTGCTCCTGGGCATTAACTGCAGGTTATCCTGGCATGTAACATTGCCACCCTGGAATGGAGGAAATGGACCTTAACAGAAAATGAAGTAACGTGTTGGGATTGTGGCATTGTCTGAAGCTGTGCTTATCCTTCTCTGCTTTTGGAAACTGGCTCATTCTTTATGTCTAAAAATAGAACCAGTTGGAAAGGGAAGGAGCAGAGTCACAAGACAGATGGGCAACTGTGTCCCGAGTTACATACACAAAGTGTACTGCTCAGGGAGCACGTTTAAATAGAGGTTTGTGGTCCTGGCCACAGTGATGTGAATTCTTGTGTTGTTTTTGAGGGCATCAGAATTTCCAGCTAGACAAACACTGTGTCAGAACTTCCACGTGGCATTGAGGAACACTCTGACCTGTTTGAGCAGTTACCACTAGTAAAACAATGTCATTCTCTCACACTTCCTATCCTGTCCAGATCCTGCCCCATCCCATGTGGCATCATGACATCCCTGCTCTTACTGCTGAGGGCTGTCTTCCTCTTGTCCCACCAGAACTGAAGTTTCTTCAATAACAGCTGCATAGCACTTATTCAGGGAAGGAGCAGGACGACAACAACAAGGCTTCTTAATCACAGAAAATATTATAAACAAGGATGTGTAGAGATATGTCTCCTCCTGTCTGTGTAGGTGTGAACAGAATTTCCCAGTCAGTTTTCATTCCTGTTATTTGCCACATGACTGCAAATTGACTCTGACCATCTCTCTGATCTCCCAGACAAGCAGTCCCAGATTTATGCCAATAACCTCTTTAGAATAGAAAATTGCATTTGTGTTTCCATAAATCAGGTGGAAGCACTACCTGCAGTACCTTACAGTGTTCTGTTTTCTCTTTGGTTTTTCCTTGTTTAGGAAGAAGCAGAGATCCAGGCAGAGCTGGAACGGCTAGAGAGGGTTAGAAATCTGCACATCAGGGAATTGAAAAGGATACACAATGAAGATAATTCACAGTAAGCACATGGGATTCAGGGATAAGAACTTAAAGTAATTTTTTATGTGTTCTCTTCATAACGAGAAACAGTCCTTTCATAATGGGGAGCACTTAATCCTTTTTAAATTGATGTTATAACTCAATAGTCACTTGATTGTGGGTGGTACAGTTATAGCTTGAAGTTCACTTAAGACAAAGGCTTCCAAGTGCATCAAGGTGCCATTAAATAGTTTTCCATTGGTGCAAAGTGATCAAATAGTACAAAATTTGTCAGTCATTAACACGATTATATTTCTCTGTCTGA
Source organism: Hylia prasina (assembly GCA_013397195.1). Lineage (NCBI taxonomy): Eukaryota > Metazoa > Chordata > Aves > Passeriformes > Sylviidae > Hylia > Hylia prasina. Next base: position 54,145 of record VYXD01009058.1, on the reverse strand, counting down.
AAGTGAAAATGTTGTTAGCTGTGTGGTAGCTGTAATTTATTGTGCAGAGGATGTCATAATTTCTGTCTTCTCAAACTGTCTTTCTCACCAGATTTAAAGACCATCCAACGCTAAATGATAGATATTTGTTGCTACATCTTCTGGGTAGAGGTGGCTTCAGTGAAGTATATAAGGTAACTTGGAAGTGGTAATCTGGATCTGCAGGAAGCAGTTTTTACACTTGTTTTCTCCATGCTATCTGAGTTATGGAGCAAAGGGAGCACAAAGCTCATGGTGCATCTGACTTGAATTAGACATCAGAGTTGAGATTTTCAGGTGCTGGCCTTGTCCTCAGGGGTAAGATTTCCTTCAAATACGTGTCAAAAAATGTTGCACCAAGTCTTCAATTTTTGTTAGGACAGAGAAGCAAACCACTTGTTTCTTCAAATGCTATGCACAAATACCTGCAGTGGCTGAGCCTTACTGAGATGGCACAGTAAGTCTGAATATCTATGTAAAAAAGAGAAAATAGCTTCAGTAATATAAGGCTTTGTTTCTTGTGCCTTCATTTTACCCTCTGAAATAGCAGACTGGGGACAGTGTGTGTGTGTACTTTTGGGACTTCCTTAGAGCTGAGGATTCCTGGTGTGTCAGCACTCTTAACAGCCAAGACCTGGGATGCTTCAGTGCTTGCTATTTGACTGTTACACTTAGAGCTGTTCCAGTTCTCAGTATTCCCCATTTGTACTGAGAAGTTTGGAATTCATGTTGAAATTGGCTAGAATGGATATAATTGTGCCAATGCAAATATTGGAAACTTGATTGGTGATTTATTATTTTGATGCAGCACAACAATAGGAACTTAAACTAAGGGGACTAGACTGCTCACATGGGGAAAAAAAAGTGTGAGCTGTGTATAAGTACTTTGAGCTGCTTTGCTGACCAAGCAAAATGTTTTGTCTCCACAGCTGAAAGCAAGATGGTATGAATGTTTCCTACCTGCCCGCTCTTAAGAGTTGTAACTTATTAAAACAACTAAATGCTTACCCCTTCTTCTCCAGGGTCTTGGCTAATCTATTAAGCCTTAAGAATTAAGTAGACAACTTTTGAGAGGAACACACATTATGCCTGTTTGCTTACCACAGCATTTTGTCCTGTCCTGGAAATTATTGCATTATTGTTGTGGCTCTCAGGCAAGGTAGAAGATTTCTGCATTGCTCTGTGAGTGCCATTTCAGAGGTCCATTCTTTAAGGACTGTTTAAATAATAAAAAAGTGGAGGGAAGGATGAAGCACAAGATCACACAGCTCTGCCATTGAAATCTCCAGCTTTTATATGTGCTGAAACATTATGCTCTCAGTTGGAGAGCTGAGCTACCAGTGTGAAACAAAGCATTGAAAAATCTCCTGTATTTTGGTGGTTGCTTTTTATTAACCCAAGTGTAGAAAATGAATTTTGGACTTGGGGGAATAATAGCAGGATCTTTCTCAGTATAAAAACGGTCTATATTTTGGTAATTTGGTCTTCTGGTCCCTTTGTAATTCAATGCAGCATGAGTTAGATTCCATGGGGAAGGTCAGATCAAAGCACAGAATATTCAATTGTTTTTATAGTTGCTGGAATTCATTAGTGCAACTTATTACATCAAAACGTGGGTTTGCTTTTCTCTCACTATGTTTTAATGCTGATTTCCTGGGTGGGGATATTGGTTTGTTAGGGCTTGTCTGCTTTTGCAGTATTAACTTGAACCTGTGATTCCTACTGATTTTCAGCTCTTCTCTCTGCAGGCTTTTGATTTAACAGAACAGAGATATGTAGCTGTGAAAATACACCAGTTAAATAAAAACTGGAGGGATGAGAAGAAAGAAAACTATCACAAGTAAGTGAGTTTGTAGAGAAGCCAGCCATGTTTCCCAGTCCCTCCTGCATTTGGTTATCCAGTGCCTGTGAACAGGCTGTCAATTTTTGCCTGTGTTTGCCACATTATAAAAGCCACCTTCTGTCACTGTAGCTACTTGCAAAAGTTCTGGTCAGATTAGAAATGTTTTAAATGGCGTGTATACAGCCACAGAGTTTTGTATAAGCCCTGTGACTCCACATTTTAAAGCATCAGTGCTTTGTGAAGAAAGTGCTGAAGTGGCTTCTCTCTGAAATGTTCAAGCAGTTCCATGGGAAATGGTTTTTCCTGCCCATCTTTCAGGTACATACCTGCTCTGTTTTGCTCCATGGAAGCCTCCCCCTTCCCTTTGTTTCCTAGAGTAATTGACCCTAATTGCGGCTTTCCGCTACCTGAAGAGAGTCTACACGAAAGATGAAGAGACTATTTTAAGGGCCTGGAGTGACAGAACAAGGAAGGAATGACTTCAACCTGACAGAGAGCAGGGTTAAATTAAATATTAGGAAGAAATTCTTTACTGGAAGCCTTTTGCTGTTGATAACACTTGCTCCCTTATGCATGGGTTAGATAACTGCAGTGTGACAGCCAAGCCTTCTGCACAGGACTTCCACGATGTCCTTAATTCCCCAACAAGTCACTGGGACAAACTAAGCTGAATTTGCAGCGTGGAAATTAGGCTGTTAAGCATCATGGTATTCTTCTAGAACTTGCTGATTTTTGTATTCAGCTATCTTGGATCTCTTAAGGATTTATGAGGTTATTCTATTCTGGAAAGCAGTACCTTTAATCAAGATGAGTTATTTTGTAGCATTGCCAGGGTTGGAGCTGCACTTGGGTTCTGTGGTTCCCAAGAGCTGTTCTGTGCAGTTCCTCCATCACTTGATTTTTCTGAAGCTGTCTGAGAAACATACATGGGTTTGATTGAAGCTGGGTGCTGTATGGTATGTCTGGATTCACTGTCTGGAGAAATTAGAATTAAGTCACTTGTATGACTAATGCTTAGACTTTGCTGTTTTCAGACATGCATGTAGAGAGTACAGAATTCACAAAGAACTGGATCACCCTCGAATAGTTAAACTATATGACTACTTCTCACTGGATACTGACTCGTAAGTTGTGTTGCTCTATCCTTCCTGTGATTTGACCTATTCACTGAAGGCAGAGTATTCAAAACTTCCCAGGAGATTCCAGAAGGTGTCCACGCCAATGTTAGTCTCTACTGCAGAGATAACAGAGGTGTACTTCCAGCATAGACTGGTCTTCTAGAGACTCCAGCTCACAAACCAGTGTGGTGTCAGATGTGGTGCTTTACTAGTAAATCCTGCTCTTGCCCCTGGGCAAATGCCACAACTGATACAGCTTTCAGCCTCTGGGTCTTTATTGGGGGATCTTTGACCTTTCTACTGTTGAGCACTGGGGCTCCTGGCAGCTTACTTTTAGAAAGGGATTAATAGGCTGAAGGACTCCTAATGCAACATATTGGCCAAATAGTTGAGTTACAGACCAGCAGTAACAAAGTGTTCTAGTTTCTATCAGGTGCCTTAATTGCAACAACTCCTGGTTTTCTTTCAGGTTTTGTACAGTGTTAGAATACTGTGAGGGGAATGATCTGGACTTCTACCTGAAACAGCACAAGCTAATGTCGGAGAAAGAGGCACGATCCATTATCATGCAGATTGTGAATGCTTTAAAATACTTAAATGAAATCAAACCTCCCATCATACACTATGACCTTAAACCAGGTATGCTGTGCTGACATGATTAAGGATGCTAAGGAAATGTAATGGGTTACAGGTTACAAGGAAGCTTCCTTTGGTCAGACAGCAAAAAGAAGACAGGGCTGTCTGGGAAGGCGAACTTGCAACAAGAAACATAAAATGCATAGAACATTTGGAAAATGTGTGAAGGGTGTTGTCTCCCAGAATTGCAACATAAAACAAGGAGATGTAACATTTTCAAGAATGAGACTTTGAACCACCAAGTGGCTGTGCTTGTTTTCTTAATGTCCTGTTTGTATTCTATTGTTGAGAGCTTCTGTAATTGCTTCATAAAGGTTCCCACAATTACTGGTGTGTGCTTCATGGTTCCATTCTTCTGGCTAATTCTTTCTGTAATCTGGCTGAAAATTTGATGGCAGAAGCTAATTTTGAGATGTTCATTTTTTCATATTGTGTGTCAGCTCCCAGAGCTGAGGACTCAGTCAGACTGCTCAGGTTTGCCTTTGAGTTAATTCAGTTACATCTGCCTGGAGAAGATATATTGGTGTTGGATATTTTCCTTCTACCATTGGGGCAGAGCCACAAGGGGGGAAATGGAAATGCTCTGTTTTGGGATGATGCATATTGGCTACATAGCTTTTTTCCTAGTCTAGTAAATTCATCCATTTCTTTGGGCAGTTCTCTGGCTTGTCTCCCTGTTCTGGTGGCACCTCACTGGCACTGTGTAACTAGTTTGTGATGTGGTTTGTTGCATCAGCATGAGGAATGTGTACAGGAGATGGTGCTGTTGCACTGGTTGTACTGATCCTGTTTCCTCCCTGACTGTTCCCAAGTTGTCTGATCTCTGCCTGCAGCTGCCTAGAGCTGTGATTCATCCACTACCATCACACACAGTTCTGCTACTTTATTGTGGGCTTGGAGAAAAACAGTAATGATCTGACTTCTTGAGGGGCTTATGAAAGACTCTTGCCTAAGCAGTAATTGTCCTTTTTGAGCTTAAAAAGTCGCTGGGGAGCATTGTCAGGAAGGAGAGAGTTCATGGCATGTTGAGAAGACAGGGCAAGTCAGAACTTCTGGGCAGAATGAGTCATAACTGTGTATGTGTACTTCTCTCCTTAATCCTCCTTTTTGACCTGCCCTTCCAAGGGGACTTCTGGGAGGGGTCAAAACAGCCTGGGCTTGAAGATCAGTTGGCTAACAGGGCTCAGGATATGGAGGCTCTAAGCAATATGAGGTCAAAAGGTCATTCAAGATGGGCAGATCAGCTCTAGCACTTGGTGGTCCCCGTGTTGTCTCTGAAGTTCAGGGTTTTGAGAGTTAAAACATCTGGTGCAGTTCACTCTAGGTCCCTTGTCCTTGTGCAGTGCAGAGCTCAATGCAATTTTATTCTTTCTAAATGTGTATCCTAAGGGCTGTTTCCTTCCTCTGTTTAGGTAACATTCTTCTAGTCAATGGTACTGCATGTGGAGAGATAAAAATCACAGATTTTGGACTTTCCAAAATCATGGATGATGACAGCTACAACTCAGTTGATGGCATGGAACTGACATCGCAGGGGGCTGGTACTTACTGGTAAGCAATGCCTGGGGTACTTGCAAGTTAAGATCAAGAACAGTTTATAAACAGCTTTGGAAGTGTGTCAGCTCTGTGTGTGCTGCCATTGGCTGTGACAACTTGACACTGGAGGTTTCAGACCCTGGAAACTGTTCTTGTTGTCACACTGCTCCTTTTGAGGCTGGCAGCTTTTCACTGTTCAATAGGTCAGTGTTTGAAAACCAGCTCATTCAAAAGGCTGATGAAAAGCTGCATATGCTGCTGAGATAGTGAGCTCCAGAGTGGGGCTTGGTTGATCTTTCGCAGTCCAGAGTGGCTCTGTCTCGCATCTTAAACAAGAACGAGGGAAATACTGTACCTGTTTGGAAATCCAGGTGCATCAGGGAGATGAAAAGGGTATTCCTCTGAAAAGACAAGGTGAAGATCCATAGCTAGCTCTTGAAAAAGATGTAAATCTCACGGTGTTGTCTATAGTCAGAGCTTCACTTGAATGTTGTGTTTTCAGCAATTCTTTATCTTCTGTGCCAAGTGTCACTGTATCACCCTTGGCTGAGAGCAGACCCTTGGTGAATGCCACCAAGTGTAACTCTTAGATGTCACTGAAGCTGCAAACTGTCACCATGGGCAACAGAACATTTGTTGGGCCATTCTGTGTTGTGTGGCTTTGTTCTGTTCCTAAAAATGAAATTGACTATACCCTGAGTGAAGCTGAGTGTCTTTAACTGAACATGTCATCTGGAGTTGTATTTCTAAAAAGATGTATTTTGGCTGTGTGCTTTCATTGTGGAATTGTTGGCCAAGCCCTTTCAACAGCAAGTACCAGTTCTGAAGATAAGAGAAACGGCCTTGTTTTGCATGCTCTGGTGAAAAGAAACTGACTGTGCTGACTAGCTCAGAATACAAGTGTCTGGGGAGTCCTTGGGAATCACTGTTCTCAGAAGGAGTGATCTTGGTGATCTTGGCCCAGATGCACAGGAATGAAATGGGACCCTTGAGTCCCAAGCCAATATCTGATCATAGGATTTTCTCTTCTAAAAGAAATCATGGAAAATATGTGAAGCTGCTGCTTATAACCTCTTAACACTTCCTTCTAATCAGGTATTTGCCACCAGAATGTTTTGTGGTTGGGAAAGAACCTCCAAAGATTTCAAATAAAGTTGATGTCTGGTCAGTGGGAGTCATCTTCTATCAGTGTCTATATGGCAGAAAGGTAAGGCGTTTAAGTCCTTTTCTTAGTGGTGTTTCCCAAACCTTTTGGGAGGTAATCGAGGCTTCTGCTTCCTTTTCCACAGACTTAAATTGTGTCCTCTTGTCTCTTTGCCATCAGTTCTAGAGTAGAGTCCATGTTAATGGAAGTGGGGAGCATAGACTAGGCTGTGTTGTGCTCTGCCTTTAGCATTTCCTTCAGAAAAGACATTCTGCAGAACATCTCTTTCCACTGGGCATTTTCCCACTGAGGCTGTTTCAGGCAGGATAGGTGTGTCATTCATGGTCGAGGTTTTTGGTCTGGTCTTGCCTGTGACACTTTCAATGCTCTTGAGTCTTCATTGGTCCTGATGGCTGCAAGTTCTTAGGGGGGAAAAAAAGTAGGTACAAAGATCCACTTTAGAAGTTTTTAGGATGGCTTTTAGAAGGGAAGAGCATGGATCAGGAAACGATGATTTGTCATGAGAAAAGGTAATTTGCTTTATGACAACAGGAGAGATAGGACAGAGAAGGTAAAGGTTTGCGTGGTCTCTAGTTTTCGGGAGTCCCTGGTGACCAAGTGTTGTGAAAGGTGGGGCTAACACGTGTGCTGCTCAGTGCTGTCAGTTAGACACGTGGAACCAGCCTAGCAGAGATGAGTGGGTGAATCTCTGCCAGCTCAGATGGATGACAAATGCTGTAACAGACCCACAAGGTGTGGAAGCAGGTGGAAGTCTCTACTGGCCAAGCCAGACATCTTCCAGCTTGATCCCTTTTGTTCATTTGAATGTGGGAGCAATGCATCCTGGTCCTCTGGTATCCGCACCACCTTCCCAGCGGCTGTGGGCTTCTTGCCTAGAAAAATGCTGCTGTCAGGTGATGATAAACAGTAGAGCTATGGGGTTTTTATGCCTGTCACCAACTTTTAACAACTTTTTTCTTTCCTTTGGTAGCCCTTCGGTCACAACCAGTCACAACAGGATATTTTGCAGGAGAACACAATCCTGAAAGCTACTGAGGTGCAGTTCCCTCCAAAGCCAGTAGTCACACCAGAAGCGAAGGTAAATCTGCTTGAGGGTCAGGCAGCACAGGCAGTTCCAGCCTCCTGATTTCCATAAAACCAGCAGGAGTCCTGTGTTTAATGCTTACCTATCGCACAGTGATCAGTGGCTTTGCATGTCCCATCCTTGGAGGTGTTCAAGGCCAGGCTGGATGGAGTTCTGAGCAACCTGGTCTAGTGAAAGGTGTCCCTGCTCGTGGCAGGCAGGTTGGAATGACATGAGCTTTAAGGTCCTTCCAACCCAAACCATTCTGTGATTCCGTGATTACTGCAGCTGTCAGATTGAGCATTGAACACTGGGTGCCTCTGCCCATTCTTCTCCTGGTGAGCTTTAGTGCAAGAGCTGGGCTGTGTCTAGGGCAGGAACTTCGGCACTGGGGTTGTCATGTTGGCCCTGCTCCCAGAGTCAAAAGCTTCCTGTTTCTATCATAAAAAACTAATTCTTGCTTTGGCTTTGGGGTGCTGCAGGCATTCATCAGGCGGTGTCTGGCCTATCGAAAGGAGGACCGGATAGATGTCCAGCAGCTGGCCTGTGATCCCTACTTGCTGCCTCACATCCGCAAATCTGTATCCACAAGCAGCCCAGCTGGAGCTGCAATTGCATCAACCTCTGGATCATCCACTAACAGCTCTTCAAACTGAGACAGAGTAATAGGCCAAAAACTGCTTGAGAAACCGGCAAAAAAACTTTCAGAAACACCTTTGGAACAGAGGAATCCACAAGGGTCTCAAGAAATCTGTACCAGGTGCTTTTTTCTCTTGCTTTTTTCCATCCATAGAGCATGACAACATCAACTCTCATCAGGAAAGCCTTCAGCATCTAGGCCAAGCCATGTGGATAGGAGATGGCTTGAGGTTTATCCAGTCAGTGACCACAAAAGGGTGGCTGCTCTTGAACAAGGAGGGGAAACTCAAGAAAAAATACAAAAGGACATGGTTCCATGTACTGTGAACTTCTGAACATGCAGCCTTGGGGAATCCAGGACGCCGTGTGTGCTTCATATGAAGAATGTGGACTTTGGAAAAAAGACTGGGCTAGTCCAGTGTTGATATTTAAACATTGTTCTTTTTCTTTTAATAAAGTTTAGGTAACATCTCCTGAAAAGCTCGAAGCACCAAGGTTCAGCTGGGGATGGTATATGACTCTTTGCCCTTTGGAGGGGAAAAAAGTTGATCCTGCCTGTTCATGGCACTAGAGTTAGTGTTTTACCCCTAATTAATTTCAATTTTTTAAAAATAACAATTTTTTGGAAGAAAACAGTTTTCTGGTCTCAGTGAAACCCGTATTAGCAGGTTTGTGGCAGTGTGCATTCTGCAGCTGGTGCAACTTTCTGCACCTTTGGGGTAGCCTCTAAGGAATGATTCACCTTCTCAAGAGGGTGGTGAAGCGCTGGGTGAAGAGGCCTGTGTCACTCTGCCCCAAGGTCTCAGCTGCTGCTTCATCGCTCTCACAACGGTTGCACCTTTTTAATGTGTTGAAGTGCTGTTGTTTTTGCAGATCCAGCTCCTCATGCTCATACCAAGCTCTGCACACTTGTGAGCCTGATCTTGGCTGGCAGTCAGAGAGTGGGTGGGGATTGGAGCACAGCTCAGGTGTCACAGGTGTGATATGTGCCCACAGAGCTCTCTACTGATTTGGTTCATGTTAGAGCATTCCAAAGCTGAAGCCTTCCTTGTCTGCTTCTCTCCATTGGGTGATTTGGCAACAAAGCTTCCTCTTTCCCTTAACACTCTTCAGACTTGCTGACTCATGAAACTTGCTTTTATCACTGCATCCAATTTCAGATGGCAGGGAATGAGATAATGTTCTTGAAAGGAGCAAACACTCTAATTAATGTCTCCCCCCTGTAATCTGCCTGGAGGGGTCTTGTACCTTCAGCTGGATCTGCCTGCTGTGAAATGGGAGCCTCCCACTCTGCTTCCTTTTCCCTCCCTCATTGAAGGAAAACTGAAAACACAAAAAACTGAACATGTGGCAGCCAGGTTGGAGTGCTCCTAACATGTGGCAGGAGTTCTTAGCCAGAAATATTTAAAGATGCAGTGTTGAGGAGCAGAGTTTGTCCCATGGGTGAATCAAGCACTGCACTACTGCAATTCAGGATGGTGGTTAAAAACCAAACCACCCTGTGTGCACTTCCCAACCCGGTCCCTGGACCACTGTGGGCTGGGGGATCCTTTGTGGAGCAACTCCAGGATTGTACCCTAGCTGTGACAGCCTGTGGGCTGTTTGGGTGGCTTTGTTACCCCAGTGGCATCTCCTGGCAAGTGCTGTTCTCCATCATGCACTCAGAATTGCCCTGTGTCTGCCTCATTGTAAGCCACCATTTGCAAGTACTGTCCTTAAACCTGATCAGGAACTTGTTAACAGAAATGAAGCAGTCTGTTGGAATTAAGCAATGGGCCAGGGAAGTGGAGAACTCTGCTGCTTTGATTTTTCTTACTATTTTTGTAGTGACTCTTGGGCTTTTAATTGGATTTACTCCCTTGCAGCTGCATTAAGGTGGTGTCTAAACTGCTGTAGTGTTTCAAAGAACAGAAGTAGTGCATCTTTAAATCCTCAGCCATTCCCTCTTAGCCCTTTCCATGCCTGCTGCTCTAAGCCAGAAGTTAATTGTCCAGCAAGCAGCTTCAACATGTTTATTCAGCCTCTGTCAGGAGAAATCAGGGTTGGTGCTTGATCCCGTTTGCCAAAACTGGTGACTTGGTATCTGTCCACATCAGGGAGAATTCTAAAAGGGTTTTTTTCTATCCTGGTCCTATTGTTTCTTGGCCAGCCAGTGTGTGCATCTCTGTGGGTGTGATTAATTTTATGTCAGAAGCATTTATTCCTGCTGTATGATGCCCATGCAGGGCCAGGGGACAGTGATAGCCTTTTGGGGCTGATAGCATGGAAGAACCCTGGTAGAATTCTGGCTGCAACACTTCCCTTGTTAAGATGGGTTTCACTTCCAATAACAGACCCTATTGCCACGCTGTTCATTTACTTAAAGCGTATGAAGAATTTGTAACTTAAACCAGGCCGGACTGTTTTGGCTCTACCCAGCAAATGGGACATGGATATTAAAACAAGTTTTAAGAAACTAATTTGCTTGGCTTTTACTGTTTTTCTGCTCTTGGCATTGGCATGAGCTCTCTTGCAGTGATGCACAGAGATGACACAGGACAAGATGAGGAAGGATGGAGGAAGGGTGTATTCCATAGCTCAGACCAGTGAGATCTCTGCATCAGAGGAGGAATCGCTGAAAATTACTGAGTCAATTACTGGTGTTGATCTTGTCCTGGAACATAAATTAGAAAGCTGAGGTGGGTTTGTCCCTCATTTCCTGTAGAGTACCAGCTGCCTTTAGAAGCCATATATGTTGAGGACATAAAAAACCACCTTTCCTGTTGATGAAAATCTGGGGGTCACAAACCCCTCATCCACTCCCCAGCCCATGGACACCCAAGTTCCCCCTCTCAGTCACCCCCAATAACCACACTGAGCAGTGGTTTAATTTCAGCTCCTTTAATTTCTTGGGGCTGGGCCTTGTCAACTTTACAAAAATACACATCTCAAAATGAAAAAGGACCTTGGCAGCTGAAGATGTGGAGTCTGTATCTGGAGTGGGGAGTGCTGGGGCACTTGGCACCTTCAGTTCCTCCACAGGCATGTGGGGCCACTGTGCTGGGCATCCCCAGGTATTCCCCAGGAGCCAGGGCTGTACCTGCCTCCAGAGCTGCTTCCTCAGGTAAACAGTCACCAGGCTCCAGGTTACTCTGCAAACCTGACCTGACCTTCACTGTGCCTGAAGTCAAACTCAGTGAGTGCAAGTGAAACCAAACAGTGAGCAAGCTTGGCTCCCTCCCTGCTACTGCAATTGATCACTTTACAGCCTCCTGTTCCAGTTCAGATGATGTGATACAATTTTGGGCCAGGAGCGGTGGCAGTGGTGCTTCAGTAGCATCAGCAGCATCATCATTCTCCTGCAGCAGGTAGGTGAGTGCCCACTCGGGCAGGGACATGTGCAGGGGACACACTTTGACATACACAGGATCAAGATTCACCAAGGGACTCTCTCGCTGGATGCATCGCCTCCTACATCCGCAGTTGGGAGTCATGCTATAAATGAGCTTCCCTCTGCTAAATGGGCGAGTCCCAGTTTATTTCATGACCTGGCAAACCCACAATGTGAGCTTTGCAACTGCTGCCAGTGTCTGCCTGGGGTCTGCTGCTGGAGGATTTTGTTTTCTGGATGCTACACAAGCTTGGCTCAAGCAGCCTTAACTTAAACCTTCCTGCCCCCAGCATGGAGGAGAAGAAGAGACTTAGGAGTGTGCGGGAGTATAATTAGGCACAGCCCTGACTCCCACCCAGCCTGGACCCAACCTTTGCCACCACATGCACCTTTGCAACCTTTGCACTGAGACACTGATTTTCCACAGCTGCACATGGGTCTGACTGTGGTCTCTGCCTCTCCCTGGCCCCAGCACTGCCCTCAGGGGCAGCTGTGTGTCCCCCTGGCCATCACCTTGGGTGGGTGCAAAAGGCCAAACAAACACAGAGCAGCTCAGCCTCCCCTTGCGACATTCACACACAGGAGCAGGCTCTTGGCCAGAAGGACACTAACGTCTGTTCTGAGAGCTGACCTGAGACACACCCCCATTCCCCACGCTTTAGCTGCATGGGGGTGTGAAGGCCAAGACAGGCTGCTGGCTTGTGTTGATGGTGAGAAGCTGCAAGCTGCCACCAGCTCCAGGTGCTCTTCCCTGCTCCTCTGTGCTCCTAGACTGCATCTCCTGCTGGGATGGGTTACTGTAGTCTCTTCTCCTTCCACCTTCTGCTGCAGCTTGTGTCTCGCTCACTCTGTTGCTTCTCATTTCCAAACACATTCAGTGAAGGGGAGGCTCAAGTGCTCTGAGCTGATTCAGGAAAGCCTGAAAACAGAAGTTACCCACCATCTGCCCTGCCAGTGTGGGATGAGCCTCACCAGGCCCCAGGCAGCCCTTGCCAGGGGTTGCTTTCCCATCCTCTGTTGCTTGGGCTGCAGTGCCATCATCCAAACGGAGTTAAAAATACAGGGATGGAGATAACCCAGGAATGAAGATAAAAATGCAGGGATGCTGTGAGCAGCAGGAGGATGAAGACAGGGGGATTCAGCCTCATGTTCAGGTCAGATCTCCCATTCCCACCTGGGCTTCCCTGGGGAATGCCAGCAGCAAAGTTATAAGGTGATCAGCTCTGCTTTGCATTCAGGGGAAGAAAAAATCCAGAACTCTGCTCAGCCCTTGTCCTCTCCAGACTGAAGGTGCTGGCTGCATAGGAGCCACGAGCACACGCTGCCCTGTTGGCAACCGCCTTGCTCTTGGCTCAGCTCCACATCAGGATCAGGACTCCAAACTTGCTTTGTTTAGTATTGGCTCATCCCAGCTCACAGTAATCCTGAAAATCCATGCAGTCACACCCAAACCTAGAAGAGTGGCTGGGACTGATGCCAAAACCCCTCCAGGCTAAAGGAACTGGTGAGGGATGGAAGTGGAAGGGGACATGCCCATGGCTATGAGGTAAGACAGTGGCAGAGATGGAAATGTAGCACTTGGGGTCAATTGGACCATGCTGCTCTTGCTCGAAAGGGCTCAGGAACAAGGTGAAATCTCTGCTCTGTGTGGTCCCATACCCATTTCCTGCAGGAGGAAGATGCCATTCAGGATGTGCTGTCCTCCACCACTCTCTAGCTGTTTTCCCTCCCCACTCTGAAGCCCCAGTTCCACCAATTTGCTCTTGAGTTATGCAGAGAAAGTGTTTTTCTAAAAGGCAAATTTCTTGTAAATGTCTGGAATTCCCTCTCTGCCCCTTTCCAGGAGCCCTCCAGGGGAGGCCAGGCAGGAAGGAGAGGCAACAGGGTGAGAAGGCAGCACTTCTCCTTGGGCAGCCCCCAGCCCTGTCTCGCCCCCGCAGCGGAAGGCCAGGATCTTGGCGCTGGCTCTCACAAGGCTGGAGCGCCCTGTAATTCCTCATGGCAGCTCCAAGACAGCACATCTGGTTTTAATTATTTGCAGCTTGAACTTGCCTGACTTTTCAGGGCTGCAGAAGACAGAGCAGCAAAGAGCTCTGAGAGCTGCCATGCAGGGCGTCCACAAAGGGACCTCCTTTGCAGTGCTGGGAGACAGCAAAGTTGGGAAGGAGCTTGGGGAAATGGGGCTGACCAAGCACATTAAGGGACCCTGGCAAAGCTCCATCTGCTCCTTGCAAGAGCCGAAGGGACGGTTGGGCTGGAGGCAGGGAAAGGTCCCTTCATTTTGGCCAGGATGCCTCCAACCACATCTGAGCGTTCAGTAGAGCCCCGGCTGATCCTAAACATTGCATTTCAGCTCCTGGGGGAGGAGCACAGGAAGCAAATAGGAGATGCCCCCCTGACACTCTCTGCTTGGCGGAGCCTCAGCCGCCAGTACTGAGACCACTCTTGCCATGTTGAACCCTAAAGAAAAACTCTCAGGAGCTTCAGTATGGGGCCCCAATGACAACGAACATGACTGGGGCTGTGGAAGAGCTGATTCCCCACATGGTGCCCCCAGGCTTGTCCCCAAAGGGAAGAGTGGAAATGCGAAGCTTGGGGATGAGTGCCCTTGCTGTACCCCCATGGGGTTCCCCATCAAACCCCACATCCCAGTGAGAGGATACCAATCACCCTCACTGCCTGCAATGCAAAGCCTGGAGTTTGGAGAGGGAGCTGGACTGGCTGTTCCTGCCTGTCTCCAACAGAGAGAGTGACGTGGCCATTCCGTGCTGCTGCTGGTGGCATGAAGGAGAAGGAGCCAGCAGACACCACGACGGCCTCTTCCCCAAGCAGTGACCTCAGTGCACAGCGCCTGCCAGGTGGGTGTTGATCTTGGCCCAATCAGTCCTATTTGGGGCCAGGATAAGGCCGAGGCAGCACTGAGCTCTTGGCAGAACCTGGCAGGTGCTGCTGGTCCCCAGCAAAGCAAAGCCCCTGACACCAGTCCCCCAACAGCTGCTGCCCACAGGCAGGGCTTTGCTCTACTGGAGCCCTCAGTCCCACAGAGAGCCACGGGCTGGGGGGAATACCCTTGGAAGAGTGCAACAGAGCAGGGCATGCTGACTCCCTGGTCATCCAATAAATAGATCCTTAGAACCTGCCAGTCCTCAGAAGTGGCCAGACCCTTCCTTCAGAAAATCCAAAGGCTACAGATGCTGTCCACAGGTCCCCAAATAATTTCCTCTAATACCCCTGGCACAAGCAAACACCAAACATGCCCCATGACAGCCCAAACTTAGTTAAGTCATGGGGTGTCTCACTGCTCTGAGCGCCCCAGCTCCAAATCTGGGGGTTTTCCCCCATCCCTGTGCTTGGGTCCCACTCCCCATTGGTGATGTATTTTGCAACCTGTTGAGCATCCTGACTGACCTTTTTTCTCCCAAGTGCTCCTGACCAGGTCAGACTGCCAGCCAAAGGTGAGCAAGTGGCTTGGATCTATCTCCATAAATGTTTTTCAAACCTTTCTGCAGGATGACTTTCACTCGAGCGGATGCTGTTTCACCCCATCCCACTGCAGTCCCTCCACTGTGACCACTCCCTATATGGGAGGTTGTTTTGGCCAAAACCCAGAACTTGTTTCTCCAATTAAATTATAGATGTTTCAACTGTGGGAATCAGCTACTGACATTGAATATCCCAAGTTCCAGGTAATCCTGGGATAAGCCCATGCTATGGGTTGACACGGTTTGATTTTTGGTTGAAGGAGGGTGTGGGGTATCACCCTGTCAGGACCTAAATTTCTATTAGGAAAGTTGAACACCTATGAGAGGCAGTTCCTGGCTGTTGGCAGGTAGTTTAGCCCCTGAGAAAACAGGATGCGACTTTTGGCAATCCCCCTATAAAAGCTGAGAAGGCGGAGCAGCGGCCCTCTTCCTCTCCTGGTGAGTGACCGAGTAGCTCCTCACGGCAGCTGCCGTGAGGGGCCAGGCCAGGCCGGGCCAGGCCTCAGGGAGCCGCTGCCCCTGCCGGGAGCGGCCCTGGCTGTGCTTGGGCCCAAATAACAGCAGCAGTGGGGAAGGGAGGAAAAGCCCCGGCAGCTGCCCATGCCACCAGCCAGGGCTCAGGGGATGTTCCCGCCTCCTTTCCTGAGGCCTCTGGGAGCCACTGGCCCCGCAAGGGAGCGGCCCAGCCATGAGACCGAGGGGTGGAAAAGAAGGCACCCAGCAGCCTTCCCACACCGCCAGCGTGGTTTGGAGGAGTTTGCAGCTCCCGCCGGCAGAGGCCATGTGGTCATTGCAGGCCTGGGCACATGTAACTCTTTATCTTGCCAGCAGATGATCTTTCAGGCACTGAAAGTTTTTCGCACAGCGAAGACAAGATAAAGTAATGGAACCATGAAGAAGANTTCAGGCACTGAAAGTTTTTCCCACAGTGAAGACAAGATAAAGTAATGGAACCATGAAGAAGAGAGAACATGAGACTGAGTCAGTGAAGAGAGAGTGAAAAGACTATTTGAGGCAAAGGAAAAGGAGTGGCCTAGTTCAGCTGGACATTTTTTAATTAATTACTGGAGAATGTTTTTTCCTGTAACATATAGATGCTGTTTAGGGGGGGATGTGAAGTGCTAGTGTCAGTGATGAGAAGTTTTTCTGTGCTCCTGAGGGAAAAAAGGAGATTTTGAGTTTTGAGATGAAGATGATTTTGGAAACGGGAAAAAGAGAATCTTTGTTTTCATACTAGAGGAGACATCCTTAAACCATACCCTTTTCAGGCTGCTGCATAAAAGCCACCCGAGGACTGTTCCTCGAGTGACCATGTCTCCATGGGACTCAAAAAGACTCCTTTCCTAAAGAACTGATGGAAGATTATTTTTGCATGGTAAAACTGACTGAATTTATAAGTTTTGTTTTTTCATGTTGTGTGTAAGAAAGTGAATACTTGTGGGGGGAGAGAAGGATGGTCTGAAAGTTTAATTTGTTTATTTAGGTTTTTTTCCTTTTCTTATTTTCTTCTTAATGTGTGTATATAAATTATCTTTTGTAATTTTAAGGTAAGCCTGCTTGCTTTTTGAAAAAGTTTTGCTGCTGCTCCTAGTCATATATAAAATTGTAAACACTTAACCCTTCACAGCCCATTTCTCCCAATTGATCTCCCCAGGCAAGGAGTTCTCTTGAGATTGTGGCCAGAGGTGCAGTTGGCCATCCCCTGCATGCAGCCGTGTGCCCTTGTCCTTGTCTGGCAGCAACTCATTAAGGCCAGAGGGGTCTGACAGCCTGGAAACGTCCCAAGGGAAAAACACATTTCCTCCTGATCCATTCTGTAGAGTAGCAACTCAACTGGTACTAAACCAGATTAGGAGGAGAGTAGGTTGGCCTGTGTTGGAGAAATTAATTAAGAAGTGCTAATTATCTGCTAATCACATGCAGCATAGGGGCCTCCAAAACACAGGATGAACCAGGCCAGGAAGCTGCAATGCTCCATGGGATCCAAAGCCTTTTGACTCTGCTATGTTCCTTCTTTCGGATGGGTTCAACTTCCTTGAAAGGGATGTCAGGTTTATCCGGGATGGGTGGAGGGTCCTGCTCACGGGACTTCACAGCCCCATCATGTCCAGCCACCGGTGTCTCAATGGGTAGCATCCCCCGGAGTGGTCTCCAAGTTTTTGGGTAGGAGTGAGGATCTGGAGGATTCCCTTCCCCCCCTCTGAGCTGTCGGCAGCCATGGAGGCCAGCATGGACTTTCTCTCAGTGCTGCTGCAATTAAAACATAATCCCTGCTTTAGAAAAACCAACAGCCTGGATGCTGATGTGCTTAATTAGCCCCATCAGAGGGTTTGCATCCGCAAAGCCCATCCTGGCATTGGCCTGAAGGTCCTTCCTACCTTGCTGGGAAACAAGGTATTTTCTTATTTTCTGAAGAACAGCCAAACCATGGCTGGCTCATGCCCTGTTCCTCACCCCCTCAGGGGTTTGTGCCATCTCGGGGCCAGATCCTGCTCCCTTCTCAAGGGAGCTCTGCCACCAGCTTGGTCTCATCAAAAGCATCATCTCCCCTGAATCTGTATGGTAGAGTCTGTGTGTCAAGGACTGAATGACCCATCCTGCATTGCTCAAATCCCAGGAGAGCTCGAGGAGGTGAGGCTTCCACACGCTCAGGGATGCTCCCACAAGAATGGGCACCAAGAGCATCACCCAAATGCACCAAATAGATGCAAATGTAGAAAGATGTAGAGTAGATGTTGAAAGCTGGGAATATGCTTCCAGTGTTTTCCATGTATACTGCCTTCTTTGGGTGGCTTTTGGGGCCATGGGAAGGCCTGCTGGGGTGAAGGTGTGAAAATGAAAGTTTAAAAGTTTTTAAAAGACTTTTATATTCAGCTCCTGAATGCAGGATATTCCTACATTGGATATTGTGGATGTTCTTTGTCCCATGCCCTCAGCAGAGCACCAGAAGCTGGAGAGCTGCACCAGCACCCCATGGCTGGAGGGACAGGGCTTGTGGCGGAAGGTGCGGTGAGCTGTGTCCAAATTCAGCATCCACAGTTGGACTGGGAGCTGCCCAGCTCTGTGCCACGGGTAGGGATAGAGGAGGATCCAGCTGGGCTGGCTATGCGCGGGATGAGGTAACTCCGCCGAGCAGAGTTGCAAGCAACGATGCGTGGTGGGAGCTCACGGCAGTCCTTGGCTGCTCTCTCCGGCGAGGTGGCGTCCCACGCTGAGGACCCGACGCGGGACTGGCGGGACCGCGGGCATCTCCTCCACACCCTCCGCCCCGTACCGGGGGTGTGGAGCGGGCTGTGTGGGTAGTCTGCCGGGGGAGCCAGCCATCCCCGGGCGTCTGCAGGAATGCCCTGGCCAGGCTGGGCTTCACTTCTGCCACTCTCCCGCTTCACCCCCGGACC
>VYXD01009058.1:0-35362 GCA_013397195.1 Hylia prasina | reverse complement strand
GGCCGTCGGCCCGCTATGCTCCGCAGCCCCGCTCCGGCCCTTTGTCTGTCCGGGGAGGGCAGTTGGCGGAGCGGGAGGGCGGGAAAGGGCCGAAGGGGCTTGTTGGAGCTTGTCACCCTCTCCCATCCTGACCCCTTCCCCTCTCCCGATGTGTTAATGTTATGAAAAAGTGCCCCCCGGGATCGGGGCCCGAGTGGGTGTTTGCAAACTTCTCCCCCCCCCACCCGCCGTAACTCCTCACAATAAAGTCAACGGGTTGTACTTTATGGGTTTTTTAACCTTCTGAAGGCAGTATGAGCCAGACACTGGAGGCTCCTCTGCACAGCCCCTGAAATTGCTGTTTGGGACCCTTTTTATACCTGGATAGTCTAGCCTAGAACTAAGGAGTTGCTTTTGGGGCTTCCGTGAATTATTTTTGCCCTATTGATAAAAATTTAAAATTTCAAAAGAAAGCAAAATTGGCTACTTTTGTCTGTAAATAGCAACTGTAAGCCCTTGGCCTATTTTATCAGAGCACATTTAGCAAATCCAAAGCAGTTTTGGAAGTGGAAGCATAGGAACACAGTGATCCTCTGCCCCCACCTCCCCTTACCCCCTTGCTTTCCCCTCTCCCCCCAGTCTCACAGTGCCTGGGGCTGCGCCGCCTCGCTCAAGGAGCAGACATGGGGTCATGGACATGATAACAGTGGGCAGCAATCCCATGCCAAGCAAGGGATCAGTTCTGGGATCAGAGGAGAAACTGCTTGGCTGGGAGATGGACAAAGTGAGAAGCAATGAGAAAGGAGATCGCTGTACCCTGGGGCATTTGGAAGAGCGGTCAGGGTTTGCTGCTATTTGTAGACATCTCAGCTGGACTTTCCACAGCTGAATTCCTGTTAGATCTCCCCATAATTTACTTGAGGGCTGTGAATTCCTCCCTCTGTGGGCTTTAAGGGGGTTATTTCATTTCAGCAAGGTTTTGCTACCTTTACAGGCCGATTCTGGCTGTTTCATCCCAAAAAATGTCAGTGGGATCCAGGTCTGGCGATTCCGAGAACAGAGGCATCTCTGTCCTGGCTGTGGGGCGGGAGTGCGGCCGACCCCATGCGGGGAGAGGAACAAGGCGGCTTTCAGCAGCCGCCAGCCTGCAGGGCCTTGTCACTTGTGCCCTGCTGGTGCAAGGTCTTTCTCCTCCCCCTCCCCACTTTCCGCTGCTCCTGCCCTGCATCAGTCCTGCCCGGTGGATGAATGGGGCAGAGGATGACACCAATGGAGGTTCCACATCCAGGATCCCCCCCACCACCAGGCTGGTTTGCAGCTCAGAGAGGATCCTCACTGGGAGCTGGGGATCAGGATGGAGTAGTCCTAAGAGTTCCTTGTTTCCAAGGACACTTTCAGTGGAGGCCAGCCTAGAAGACAGGCATTGGTTCTGCTGGGGAGCTCTTGCTTTCTTGAGGGGTTCGTGCCAAACCCTCACCTCTGGGACAATCAGAAAGGTGGAGCAGAGCTCCTGACAAGAGGTTTGGGCCTCCTTGCTGGAATATTTCCTCCAGCTGACCCATCCGTGCAGCATCATGTGGATACCCACATGCCTTCCCAGGGAAACTGAGGCAGCAGCTGCCATCCTGCCATGGCTTCAGGCAGGACCAAGGTCCTTGACTCAATGCCAGGACTTGGTGCTGGATCGACTTCACACCCATCCAGTGCTCAGTGTAGGTCCTGCCATGTCAGCTGTGGGGCAAGAGAGAACGCAAAAGGGACCTGGAAAGAATTTACAGCCTGTAGAGCAAACAGAGCAGCCTTTGCATGAATCTCACCCCCATTTTCCCCTTCCTAATGGAAAGTGCTTGTTGCATGGCAGATGCAGCCACAAGAAGTAATATCTCAATCTTCTTCAGACTGTTTGGGAGCAGGAAAAGGGGTCAGAGGTGTTAGCTTTGTTGCTGGAGCCTGGCAGGGCACAAGGGACAGTGGAGACCTGACCTCCCCACTGTCTGCAGCCACAGCAGCCACTGGGACGTGGCAGCAGGGCTGGGGATTGTTCTTATGCAAGAACGACAAGAGTGGAAAGAGATTTAAATTAACCTTCCATGCAAAACTGTCCCCTTCCCTTAAAGCCACGCAGCTGGTGTGGGAACCCCAGGAGGTTTCCCATGGGGAGGTGCTCCTTGTGAGCATGTGCAAAGGCATTTTCAGGCGAGGTCTTGGTGATGGTTAAAGCCACGTTGCAGATTTTTCTCTCTGGCTTCATTTTCTCTCTGGCTGGATTTTGCACCTTTCCCTGAAGGCAGAGGCATTCTCCTTAAATATTACTTCCTTAATTATTTTCCAAGGAAATATTTTACCCCAAAATCAAAGCAAATGTATGCTGAGGATGTTATCATCCCTCTATACTAAATAATTTTTTCCAGATGGTAAATCCGTTAGAAGAGGTTCTGGTCCTATTGCCTCAGTGGGTGCTTGGGGCAGGAAAGAGAAGGCTTTGGTCCAGCTCTGCCAGAGGTCCCAGTGTTATGCACTGGATCATCATGCCCTGCTCAGCTCCATGAATGCGGCTGGATCTTGGGTGGGAGTGGGAGTAGTGGCTGCCCTCCCACCCACTGTAGCCCATCCTGAGCCAGCATTTCCTGAAGGGTTGTTTGGTTCTTCACATGCAGTGAGAAGCAGGATTTTAATTAATCTGAACTGTGCACAGCTCGAAGAGCATTGACATTTTTGTCATTCTTAAGATTGCTTGGAGCCCAAAAGAGACCCACACAGATGGTCTTGTTCTTAAAGAACCCATGTGTAATTTCTTAAAGATTAGAAAATGATTAGTGGATTGACTTGCAAATTCTTGGGAGCTCTCTTTAGTCTGGGAGCAAAGGTTTGGCTGTTTCAGAGGGCACAGGGTATTTTCCAATATCATCTCCATCCCACTGCTGAGTGCTGCACTGCACCTTGTGCTGTTACAGTAGGGACGCATAGGGGATCTTCCATGTAAAACAGCCTTGTTTGCTGGATGGTGCAAAGGTGGAATGGACAGACCAAGCTTTTCCCATTCCTCCACCTGAATCCAGACACGGCAGCTTGGGGCTCTGTAGTAGTGGCCCCATTACGCCAGTAATGCCTGGTCTGGGAGTGCTGGACATGAGGCAGGTGAAAGGGAGCCGGTGGGAAGTTTCATGGTAAATATAATTTCAATTGAAAAAAACATATAGGTATGTGGGACACCAGAGGCTGCCCCTGGTAGTGTGAATGTTCTTGGGTTTGGTGACTGTCCAAAGACAGTGATACCACTGCTCAGGGAAATAATATTAGGAGTGGTACTGGAGAAACAAAGGGAGGAGAAATCTATGGATCTTCCATCATTTTGGGGGGAGTTTCTTCAGTAGTTTTGAAACATTTGGTAAGTCTTCAGCCGACTGTGCTGGAAGCATCTTGTGTACAAGGACATGTCGGGGCTGTCTTGCACGTCACATCACACCACTGGCCAGTTTGCTGGCTAGGGAGTCTGGGATGCTGGTGGGTGAGGGAATAGGGACGGTCAGAGGATCTGTGGCCAGAGCAGTGCTGGGGGGTGAGTGTTTGGCCACCATGTCCTGGGAGGGAGCCTTCAGCTCTGCCACTGTGCTCTTGATGTGTCCATTGCACTCTTCCATCCTGGCTGGAGCCCATTCAATGGATGGTGCTGCTTTCATCTCCCTGCATTCCTTGGGAGTCAGAACCTCTGGATGAATGCAGCTGCTGCAGGGCTAGAGCCTGGGCCAAGCATAGGGAGAAACTGGGGAAAATTTCCATCCTTCTATGCTTTGCTGGGCACCAGAGGGTGGATTCTGGGGCTCTTGTCTCCCTTGTGGCTACTGCTGAGGTAAGTCCCTTGGGCTGCCCTGGGACAAGCATTCCTTCTGAAATGCATTTATTCATCTGCCTCCCAGGCAGGATGCTGGGCAAATGGGCTTCTTAATGTCTGCAGAGAGGCTGAAGTGAAGTATGTGACCTCCTTCCAAAACCTTTACGAGACAGCAGAAGTAGTGAGCAGGATAGTAGGTAGCCATCATCCATCGTCGCAGCCAAGTAAGGAGCTCATCTCATATAGCTCCCACCATATAAACAACAGCTTCTCTCTGACTGCTGGGCCAGCCAAGAGGAGTTTCCCAGATCCAAGTGCATATCCCGCTGCTCCATACCCCTAGCCAGACTGTCAGAAGCTTCACTTTCTTCTTTGTAGCAAGAGGTCCTTAACTCTGTGAGGTCTGTTTTCAAAAAACAAAACAGGAACCATCCTCTTTTATTCTGGACCTTGGCTTGGAGCACCCAGAGCTGCTTCTGACAAGTCTGGCCCCAGTCAAACCTCAGGGTTGTACTGTGCTGGGTGAGTCTGTGGGATGTTGGGCATCACTGACCATTTGCTGCAAACCTCTAATTTAGGAGCGTTGGGGGTGGGGGTTGTGTATACTCTCAGCTCTGAGCAGATGGGATCAGTGCCCTTCCTGAGCCAGACTCGTCCTGGGGTTCCCGGGATGGCTGCATTTCCTTCCCTTTTATTTTTTTTTTAGTCTGAAGTTCCTCTCTAAGGAGTTGCATGGAGTTACCGATGCCAAAAGCAGCTGGGGGGAGGTAGAGCCATGTGCTGGTTTGAAAGGAAAACCAGTGAGATACTCCAAGTCAGAAGTACAATTTAATAAGAGGAAAAGAAAATAAGTAAAACAAAGTAAAGTGAAATAAATTCAATAGTAAAAAAATACCACTGACAGAGTCAGAATACAACCTGACACCCTGTTAGTTAGGGTGGAAGTAGCAGTCCAGATGAAATGGTCTTGTCGAAGCAGTGGTCTTGTAGAAAGGTCTGGTAGCTCTTGTCCTCCGTGAATCCAGTGGGGGAAAAGGCAGCCTATGCTGTCCCAAACCCCGGATTATATGCAGGTGGGAATGCTTGGCTCCTCCCCCTGGGTGGAGCATCTCACAATGGGCTGATATCATTCTATGAGTCATGTAATGGGTCCTTGATGGTCCATTAAACAGAGACAGCTCCCGGAGGGAGTTATCTATGCGTCATAGGGCAAGGCATTGATGGGCCATTAGCAGAAGATAAGGGAAACACTGCCCCACCTGCTTTCAGCACCTCATGAAGATGGTGATAGAATACATACTTTGGGCACATCTTACATTTTTAACCTAGGACAAGCCGTGACACCCTTCCCTTCCCGCAGGCTGTGAATGCTCTTGGGTTGTGTGATCACTGGCAGCAGGGATGCTCTAGCTCTGTTGTTGGGAGTTCCCATGGGCACAGCTGATGTTTTTATCACTGTTTCCCATTCCCAGCCTGCAGAAGGATGCACAGGCTCCTTTCTTGGGCCAAAAATTGGTGCTCTTCATGGCAATGGCTATGCTTTTTGCTCTTCTCTACACCAAGACCATAAGGATGTCACAGCCATGCCTGGACTGACTGCTGGAGCTGGGCTTCTCTGGGAACTTCTCTCAAGGAAGAGGGTTTTCCTCCAGAGGAATAATTTGTCCAGTAATATGAAATTCAGGATGGAGTTGGGGCTTTTCTGGGACCCTGCTGTATCCCTCAGCAGAGCTGGCTGGGCATGGTCAGGGGGGCAGTCCTGGGTCCTGCCCTCCCAAATGTCACTGGAAAGGTGAATCGTTGGGCTGGTCTCTTCCCATTCCAGCAGTTCCTCTCCTCCTAAGGGCTGTGCAATCTGAGCCCAGCTGCGGCTCTGTGAGGTGAAACTCTCCTGTGTTCCATGAACAACAGGTTTTGGTTGTTTGTGGAGTCCCAAAATGGCTTGCGTTGAAAGGGTCCTTAAAGACCGTCTCCTTCCACCCTCTGCCATGGGCAGGGACACCTTCCACTGGACCAGAGTGCTCCAAGCCCCATCCAACCTGGCCTTGCACACTGCCAGGGATGGGACAGCCACAGATTCTCTGGACACCCTGTGCCAGAGCCACTCCACCCTCACAGGGATGAATTTCTTCCCAATATGCCATCTAACCCTGCCATCCTCCAGCTTAGAGCCACTGCTCTGTCACTCCAGGCTCTTGTCCAAAGTCCCTATCCCGCTCTCTTGGAGCCCCTTTAGGCACTGGCAGGGACTCTTAAGGTCTCCCTGGAGACTTCTCTTCTCCAGGCTGAACGTCTTCCCAGCCTGTCTGCATTTTTTGTCATCTTTCTATTTTTTTTTTTTTTTTAATTCCAGGAGAATTTTTCTTCTCTGTTGCTGATCTTTTCCTCATACTTGGTGCATCGCCACTCTGTTTATTATGAATGAGTTCCCACTTCTGCAGTTTTTCACCCATCAGTGCCATGTGGGTTTCAGAGCCACTGCTCACCTTTGGGCTGAAAGCATTTTTTCAGCAAAAATGGGCTGAAAAGATGGCAGTTTGGAGTAGGTGACTTGGAGCTGCTGTGCCCTGTTTCCTGGCAGGTGAGACACATTACATGAGGAGGTTCAGGCTGAAACAGGGAATCTTTTCTGCACTGTGTGAGTGAAGGGTGGGTTTCCTGCTGCAGGACATTACAGATAAAACTGTTCCCTGGGCTTAGAAATCCAAATGAAGATGTTAGCACAGGGGGCTGCAGCCACTGAGAGAGCTCATGAGTCTCAGAGCACCAATGGAGGCCTGTTTGCTGGCATGACTAGGACACCTTGCGGGCTTCAAGGCTTTGCTGCCTTTACTGGGTGGTTTGGAGCAAACCATATCCACAGTGTTTCTGCAGCACAGGAACCTCTGAGAGGGATTACCCCTGTGGCTCTGGGTGTGCTCAGCCTCCTGCACAAGTGACTTGGCACTGTTTTTTGGGACATCCCATGTAAAGGGGAACTTAGAGTGGGAACAAGGGCAGGGAGCACCTTTACCAGGGTGGCAGCAGGGCAGGGCTGAGTTACAGAGGTTTGCGAGGAGCTCTGGCATCACACAGTGCCATGATCACCCTCGCAGAGGAGCCAAAGAGGTGGCAGGAGCTGGCAGGGATGTGGTAACAGAGCCTCACAGCACTGACATGTTGGGGATGGCATTTGCTTTCAGTTGTAATTGCAGCCAGAGCCCTGGAGCTGCTCCAGTCCACTATAAATGAGACCGGGATCTAGCTTCAGTCCTTTCTTGACTTTGCCCCCTGCATTTGTTGCTGGTGATGGGAGGATGACAAATGCAATGGAGCAGGGATGCTGTGGGTGTCCTGTTGTGGACAGCTGAGCTGGAATGTGCTTGGGCCTGGGTGGTGCCAAGGATGTCCGTCCATGTTATGCTGCATTTCTCTGGCTGTTGTGGGAAGGGTTGAGCTGAGTTCCTTCAGTTCAGGCTTCCTGCTGGCCAAGAACTTGCTTTTTTTGATTAAGAAAAAGAATCTGGAGGCTGCACAGGGTGTAAAAGTTCCTTTGAGGGCTGCCTCAAAAGATGGCAGCTTCTCCATCCCTGCAGTGTTCAGCCACCAGTGCCAAGGCCAGTTTCTCCGGCAGTGCTCGGGTATGAGCATCCCAGTATTTCCCACATGAGAGAAGAGAGCGTTTCTGCTGATAGAGCCAGTGTCCTGCTTTCAGTCCCAGCTCCCCTCCATCCCCGCCATCACACTGCCCTGTAGCACCAACTACTTTCCATGATTCCACCAGCAGGCTGAAGGCAGCATCCCAGTGACTGTATAGCTGGGACAAGACACTATCCTTGATGGAAGCATGTTGGATTTTGCTTTGCTTTCACAAGTCCTCTGCAGAGGGGGAGGACCAAGATGTGATGGGTCAGAGCTACTCCTAGTTGGCCTTGCTCAAAAAGGGAGGATGCAGGAGGGAGAGACAGAGCATGTTAATCCCAGCCCTGGTTTAATTTTGGTGATTCCAGGCAGAGCATCTAGCAGGATTGGGTTTTCTAGTGCTCTTTGTCCTGTGCCAGAGGACAGCTCCTGTTTGGGAAGGATCTGCAGGTGTTGCCTTTGCTGGGTTTCCATAATTGGGGGACAGTTGGAAAGCTCTGCCTGTGTAATTTCAGGTCCACAGGTGGCTACCAAAACCTGAGGAACATCTCTGAAAGAAGTCAGCCATAGCTGTGCCATGGCTGCTGAAGGCAGTGGAGAAGAGCAGGCCCTGGAAGGGATGGGGACATTCCCAGTCCCTTTGGGATACTCCTCTGGAGCCACCTCCTGCAAGGATTGGGTTTGCTCTGTGGAATACCAGCTTGGGAAAAGAAATTCATTGATCCAAACTTGCCTTCTCCCACCCAACTACACATCTGTCCTGGAGTCAGGAATGCTGAATGCTCCTTTCAGTGCCCAGGAGCCTATCTGAGCACCACTGCCAATGTCATGGACACCATGGACCCAGTCAACCCCAAATTCCATAGAAATAAGGGAAAGAAAAGTGTATTTTTGGTGAAGCAGAGCTTTGCTGCCTTGTGTTGAGCTCATGTGGGTCATCCCCCAGGCTTCTCCCCAGCAGTGCACAGTGAGCAGTTTTGCACAGTGGTTTTGCTGGAAGAGCTGTGGGGGTGCCTGGGCTGAGTTGGTGCTGGAGCTTTCCCATTCCTCCATGGCCCTGCCGACACTGGGGACACACACTTTGTGGCCTCTCCTGCTTTCTTTGAGCCAAGTGGCTGAGCTACTTGCAGCATGCAGGGGCTGCCCAAATCCTATAGCCTATAATTTCCTACCTCCAACTCTTCTCTTTTTAGAGTAAAATGGTATTTTGTGCTTCTCTGGCCCCAGGCCTGCCCTCTCCCATCTGGATGGCTTCCTTGAACATTGTGCCACGGCAGGGTCACTGGTGAGTGTGACCCTTGCATGGTGCTGCCATCCCCAACATGGCACTGAGCACCCTAACACTAATTCCTGCTCCAGGGCTTTTCCAATTCAATACTGTTTTTTTCTTGCAAGACACAGGTACCAGTGAAGGGTGTCCTGTTGTTGATGCTCCCTGTGGTGATGCTCATGGTAGAGCAGTTTTTTCTGCTCTAAGGAGCACAGCACTGGTGTTTGGCTTCTTGCAGAGGAGCCACTGTGGCATCAGGCTGTGCCCCAGGGAGGCCTCATCCTGCTCCAGTGGGTCACAGCACTGATGCTACATCACCCAAACCTGCTTAAAGACTCCTATGTCCCTGGTGCTGAGGGGCTGCACTGCCCTCACTGTACATGGGAAGGGGAGAGCAATAGGCTGGGTGTGGCATGGGTGGTGCTGGCATGGGGAGAAGGTATTTGGTGGGGGATGAGCTGGTATCCTACTGTCCAGGTCAGGATCAAGCCACTTCCAGTTCTGGAGAAACACCAGCACCAGCTTAAGAAACCTGAGCTTCAGCCAGCCAGAATCAGCCTGGTCTAGATTTTTGCTTATTTTCTCACTTGCCATTATTTTTAAAATATTTTCAGTGAAATTAAATGTTTCCCTTAAATTAAATAAAGCCCTGCAAACAAGCTTCACTTTTGTTTATTTGAGATCATAAAATAAATGTCCTCTGGTCTGGGCAAGGGGCCTCTGACATAATTTCTGTCCCAGCGCTGGGTTGATGCTGAAACTCCCAAAAGTAGTGGAATGTCGGTCTTCCTCCACTTCTTTTTTCCCTTTCATACACAAGGAAGAGAAGTTCTGTGACTTCTGTGAGATGTTTGTTGCTTGAATGTGCTGGAGCTGCCTGAAACAACCGAGCTGGGGCAGGCTGAGGTTGTGGGGAAATAAGAAATGAAAACCTTTTCAGACCAAAAATTTCATACAATGGCAAGAAACCAAAGCAAACCAAAGCTTAAATATAGTGGGGCCCGTGAGTTCACTTGGACTTCTGGTGAATGTTTGTGGTGGAAAAAAATGGGATATTTTATTACAAAAAAAGAACAAAAGTGGTGGTGATGTGGTGCTTTGGGAAGATTCTTGCTGGGGTTTGGGGCAAGAAGAGGCAGTGAGAAGCGCTGAGGTAGCTTTTTAGCTTAGAAACGTTCATTTGAAGAAGGTGTCTTTTAAACATGACACATCAGCTGGAGCAGCGTGTCCCAGCATAGTTTCTGGAATTTACAGGTTTATAGAGACTTTGGGATAAAGTCACATAGTGGGGTGGCCCCCACTGATGCTGGGGGTCAGCTTTAGCCAGAAAAATTGCAGGCTCATGAGGGACCTTCAGGTAGACTTGCAGAAATCCGTACAGGACAGTGCTCACCATAAGGGCTGTTTCCCTGCCAAACATGCCCTCACTGCAGCCGAGTGCTTTAGATGCTGAAGTAGGTCACAGACACTCTCATCTTTTGGTTTATGTGCTTTGGGATGCATGGTTGGCCTGTGGCAGGAGGCAGGACTTTGGGACATGTGGAGTTGGGGTTGATCTTGGCCTGTCTTCCCTCGTTAACGGCACCTCTGTCTGCTGGCATCTATTCCCCTCACTTGGCTTCTGCCTCCCAGTGCCTGGGCTGGTATTCAAAAGGGTCCTGACATGACATTTTGTATTTGCTGGGACTGTGCAGGCATTTTCCTTCACAAGATGGGAGACCTTCCCAGCAGTTCCTGTTTGCTCCAGTTTTTAGCAGGTCCCCAAATACGCATAGCAGTGACGCATGCGCTATTTCCCTGCTCTGTTTTTATCCGCCCAGAGCAGATGGCTGGTGCCGAAGCCATTGGCTTCTCCAGCACTGGCATCATTGCAATGCCTGGGAATGCTGCAGCCAAGTGCTGCCCATGGGAGGTCAGTTTTGAACAGCTCTAACAATGCGGTTAGAGTGGGCAAGCACTTTGGGCTGGCTCCCATGCCCAACAGCCACCCGTGTCTTTCTGCCCAGAGCCCACCACTGGGGATGGGCATGGGACAAACCCTGAGTCAATACAGAAGGGAAGTGGTGGTCCCCAGCATCCCAGGTGCTGTGCCCACTGATGCATGCCAAAATTTGCTTTGCACAGAGCCAGGATGTTCTGTCAGGACTCAGAGCCATTCATGGCACATACTGAATACCCAACAATGCTTTCACCCTTTCCCTTTGTTCTCTCCCCAGACTCCAAAGTCTTTCTCATCTACAACACGGGTGTGCAGGGCTGCCTGGAGACCAAGGATTCACTAGTGCGACTGGCCAAGGGCTGCAACACCAGTGCCCCAGCCCAGCAGTGGAAATGGGTCTCCCGAAATCGCCTCTTCAATGTGGGGACCATGCAGTGCCTGGGGGTGTCATGGCATGGGGCCAACGCCACGGCAGGGCTGCACCTCTTGGCCACCTATGAGTGTGACCGCGAGTTGGTTAACATGCGCTGGAGCTGCCGTGGGCTTGGGGAGCAGCTCTCACAGCATTTAGGTGCCCGCCTGGGCAACTCCTCCCTGGACAGGGGGGACCAGGCACGTGGCTCACAGTGGAGGACGTATGGCACCGAGGAGGATCTGTGCTCCATGGCCTACTCTGGTAACACCTCCTTGGGCATTAGTGTTATCCTGTAACCCAAATCAACCTCAAAACCTGAGCTGAGGCTGTGGTGCTGCAGCAATTGGGTCCTGCCTGGGAAGCTCAGTCCCATCTTGCTGGAGCTACAGAACCAGGCAGGATCAGGGCGATGGGGAGTGGGAAGCCTCCAGGCACCCCATAACCCCCCACACTGGGTCAATCCACACCCCTCACCCCAAATCTCCCTTCAGCTCCCATAGACACATACTCAAGCAAAGGTTCCTCTTTTCCCTCAGAGATTTACACCATCCAGGGCAACTCCCATGGGAAACCCTGCACCATCCCCTTCAAGTACGACAACCAGTGGTTTCATGAGTGCACCAGCACGGGGCGGGAGGACGGGCACCTCTGGTGTGCCACCACCCAGGACTATGGCAAGGACGAGCGGTGGGGCTTTTGCCCCATAAAGAGTAAGTAGAGGGACACATCCCATAGGAAAAAGCAAAAACCTCTTTGTCAGTTCCTCTTGGGGACTTTCAGGCTTCTCCTCTCCCCCTGTGAGCATTCTGCAGTGCCAGAACAGCAAGTTGTTGGGGTTTACTGGGTTATTGGGGTTTTTTTTGTGTCTGTGTTGGGTGCTCACCCTGCTCATCCCCACAGGCAGTGACTGTGAGACCTTTTGGGACAAGGACCACGTCACAAACAGCTGCTACCAGTTCAACTTCCAGTCGACACTGTCATGGCGGGAAGCCTGGAATAGCTGTGAGCAGCAGGGGGCCAACCTGCTGAGCATCACAGAGATCCATGAGCAGACCTACATCAATGGTGAGATTCTGGCAGCCTGGCTGTGCACTCCTCATCTGGGGCAGAGCTGATGGCACTGTGGGTATTGTCACTGCCAGTTTGCTCTGCCTGTCCCAGATTTGGGGAGTGACAAGCTGGGGACTGAGCTGGGCTTAGGGGACTGATTCTGCCCCTCTGGCTGTGTTGGCTCCAGGTCTCTTGACTGGGTACAGCTCCACGCTCTGGATTGGGCTGAATGACCTGGACATCAATGGAGGCTGGCAGTGGTCAGACAACTCACCCCTCAAGTACCTCAACTGGGAGAGTGGTGAGACAGGGGAGGTTGTGTTGGTGATGAGACCTGAGGAACACCCTGTGACCACCAGAGATGGCCCCATGTCAAGGGAGGTGGCCCGGGCTACTGCAGAGTATCCCCTTGCTGCATGGGGACAGAAAGCCCTCGGGGCCTGTGTCTTGGGCTTGGGACATCCATGGAGCTGGAGCAGGGACACAGGATGCTAAGGGGGAATTGGCCCTCTGCAAACACTCGTTGACCCTGTGGATAACCTGGGTTGACATTCCTTGTTTAACACGTTTAACTCCTTGTTTAACTCCTGCTTAGTGCTGGAGTGTGGCAGACGAGTGGTCCCCAGCTACAGACATCCATCCCTAACCCTGGGATACTCAGAGGGAAGAGGGCCCATTGGTCAGGCCTGGTGCCATCACCCAAAGGCATTTGGGGGAATACAGTGAAACCCTCGAAGGAGGTTTGAGGACAGGCGGGAGCAGTTCAGGTCTTGTCCTTTGACCCCCTGACTGCTATTGACATTTTCAGGTAAAACAGTGACCCTTTGGCTTCTTGTGCATTGAGGCACTATAAATAATCCTGGGCATGTTGTCACGTATTCATTGTACAAAATAAAAGGGGTTTTATTTTATGTTGAAGCAGGCAGAGCTGTATTGGTGGCTCTGCTTTGTCTCCTCAGTAGCCTGTCCCCTCCCACTCTCCAGACCAGCCTGACAATCCCAGTGAGGAGAACTGTGGGGTGATTCGCACTGAGTCATCTGGGGGATGGCAGAACCGCGACTGTGGCATCGCCCTCCCCTACATCTGCAAGAAGAAGCCTAATGCCACGGCTGACCCCTTCCTGACAGGTGAGCAGGGGATGACCAGCATTGGGAATGGGCAGCTCTGTAACACATGGGTGTGCTTCCCAACCCTGCATGGTCAGGGGATGGTGTCCATATAGGTGCCCATAGTGTCCCCAACTTGCTGTCCTAGGTGTGCAGAGCAGGGCTTGATTTAGGAAAAGTCATCCTCAAGGAACATTTCCTGGAAGTGCTTTGTGCCATTCCAGGTTGGGTGGTAAGGGATGGATGGAGAACAGCAGGTCCCCATGGTCCCCAGGGGAGGGGAGGTCTCTGCTCTGCTCTGCCCTCATTCCTCTGGAGACAGAAGGGATTTTGTTTTGTCCCTGGACCTCTGAAGCCACCATTCCCACACCTTGCATTGCCCGTTATATTTTGGCCATGGCTTTCTCACTGTGGCTTTGGCTTGGTCTGATGAGCACCCACAGGACTGTGGTTCTTGCCCTACCAAGGAGAGGGCTGGATGGCTGGGCAGGAACCCTCAGGCCGCCTTCTATCCTGCCAGACTCATGGTCGGAGGTGAAGGTGGACTGTGAGCCCAGCTGGCAGCCCTTCCAGTCCAACTGCTACCGGCTGGTAGGAGAGAAGAAGAGCTGGCAGGAGGCAAAAAAGACCTGCCTGCGGAGCGGGGGTGATCTGGTCAGCATCCACACCCTCTCTGAGCTGGAATTTGTCACCAAAGAGATCAAGCAAGGTAAGGAGGAGCTTGCTGTGCCAGCAGCCCCTTTCTTGTCTTACTGGGTCCATGGAAAAGTCCCTGGATGTGCTACAGGCTGAAGAGTTACTTTGTGGTTGTGCAGGGAGCAGAGGTCCTAGGCTGGAGGTGCTGTTGTCCTTGGAGGAGCCCATAAAATCTGGGTGTATCCTCCATCCCACAAATGTAAAAGCTGTTCCCGGAGCCTGCAGTGCTGAGTCAAAACTACACATCTGCAGCTGGGAATGGTGCTAGTCCCAGCTGGTTAATGTAGGAAAAGATGGGAAAAAAATTCCTGCTGGGCTTGCTGAAAGAGGCCAGCAAGGAGGTGTAGGAGAGTGGAGGAAGGAGAGGAAATACTGCTGCCCCCAGGCTGGTAGCAGACTGGGATTTACAGGAAAGGAATGGCTGAAAACCAGTAGTTCAGTGGACCTGAGCCTGCAGACCTGGACTTTTACTCCCATACTGCTAGCCCCTCTCTGAACCTGCAGGCAAATGTCCCTGTGTTTCCCACTCTGTAGGTCCATTTCCCACTCTGCAGGTTCATCCTTGCAGGCAAGAGCTGCCCTGCCCTGTCCTGCCCTGTCCTGCCCACTGGCACAAGGAGGTCAGAGCTGAGCCGCGAGTGGGTTTTGGCAGGTGCTGTGCAGACACCAGTCCGAGGGCTGAGGTCACCAGAGGGTTCTGCACAAGGCCAGCCAGGAGGAGGGAATTTCACTCTCTCCCTTCCTGTCCTGGCAGAGGTAGAGGAGCTCTGGATTGGCCTAAATGACCTCAAGCTGCAGATGAACTTTGAGTGGTCAGATGGGACGCCCGTGAGGTTCACGTACTGGCACCCCTTTGAGCCCAACAACTTCCGTGACAGCCTGGAGGACTGTGTGACTATCTGGGGACCGGTGAGAACCTGGAGGGGATGGGGGGTTATTCTGCACCTCTGCAGAGAGGACTGCAGCATCCTCATTGCTGAGTAATGCATTCCTTAGGGAGTGTCTCCAGCTGGGTTCAGCCTAGCTCGTCTGAGCTGTTGGGATGGGAAAAATCCATCTCATCATCCTCAGGGATTTAGTGTAGGGAAGGAAAGCCTTTGGACCCAAGGTAGGAGTGAAGGGGCTGGGACATTGCCTAGACTGTCAGACAGGCTCATTGCCACTCCTCTTCCCACCCTGCAGGAAGGGAGGTGGAACGACAGCCCCTGCAACCAGACCCTGCCATCCATCTGCAAAAAGCCTGGTCGCGTGAGCCAGGAGAAGGAGGAGGATGACCACGGGTGCCAAAAGGTGAGGGCCACCTGGGACAGTAGTGGCTCTGGCTGCTCCATGGCTCTGCATAGTACTTCACAGAGGCTTCTGGGGACCTTTTCCTGAAACATTTTGTGGAGCCCTGATGAGCAGCATCTGGAGCAGCTGGTCTGTCTCTGAGAGCTGCTGAGCTGGAGCACAGTGGGGCTGCTGAGCCCCTCAATGCTATGGTGGAGGAGTCCATGGGAAGAAATTGGGACACAAAGCACACGCATCTGTGCATGTTGTCCAAGACCCTCCTCATCAGGCAGCCTTGGCTGCCAGCAGGGATGTTCATTTTCCCCCCCCTTACTTCTCTTTGTGCCAAAACACGGGAACATGTCGGAGCCTGGCAGAATGGAGGTGGCTGCTAGCTCTATGCCTTAACATGATGGCAGGTTGCCTCCTACAGTCAGGGTGTGGGCATTTTGGGGAGACCAAGCCAGTGGGTTCTCACTCAGCCCGTGCCCTGCCTCAGTTTCCCCAGCTGTCGCACGGGGCTGAAGCCGCCCCATTCCCACGCTTTCTGAGAAGTGACTTTTGTGGTTCTCTGCAAAGCCTCGAAGCACTGAGTCTGGCAGTGCTGTGGCTCTTGAACCTCTCCCAGCCTTTCAGAGCTGGCCAGTTTGTTTGCGCCCTGACTAGTAAGCAGTGACTCCAGGCCAGCTCCCAGAGGTGGTGCTGGGCTCCTTCCATGTCCTTGCCCCATTTCCAGCTGCTGCTTGGCTCTGCCAGAGCTCGGGGGAACACAGCATCCAGGAGACCTGCCATGCAGGGCCAGATTTGAGGGCTCCCAGACATAGCTGGAAGAGCCCCAGTGTCCACAGGTGCTGGGAGTGAGACACTTGGTGGCAAGGTTCTGCTACCATACATCTGTTTGTCCCCGAAGCAGTCCTGAGGATTCCCTGTGCAGATTTAATTCCCTCCTGGCTCTCCAGCCACAGTCTTATCCTGGTCTTGGGTGCCCATCAGAGATGCACTGGGGAAGCAAACTGTGAGGAACAAATGAAGCAATGAACCAATGCAAGGGACAAATGAACCAAGAACTATCCTTCCTCTAACTCATTCTCAATGAGGACCTTTGCTACCCAGAGGCAGCAGCTGGTGAAGAGGAGGCACATCTTGCTCAGGGGTTTGGTCCTATCCACTCCAGCCACTCTGCTGATTTTTCATGGTGGCATTGCTGCTTTTCCCCCCTTTAAAAATCCCCTTTATTTCAGGAACAGCCTTAAAGGAAGCAATGAAGCTTCCTTCCTAGAGGTTTGGGCAATGGGAAGGGGATATCAGGAGAGGGTTGTGAGAGCACACTGAGAGGGGAAGCTGGAGGCAACAGTTGGGGTTGGGGATCCTGTCCTGGCCCTCTTTTGGATGACAGGGACTTGCTGTGGTGCTCAGTGTGTGGGAGTGCACCCCCAAGGTATTAGGGGTGCTGAGGCCGGTGCTGGTTGGGAACCCATCTGGGGACATTGCACTGTCCCAGGACAGGCCCCTTTTTTGGCTGTTCAGTTGCATCCATGCTGCTCCCAAGGGACCCAGCTTATGGGTCTGTACCTGTATTTGCCAGCTTCAGAGAAAGGCTGCAGTAGCAGGAACTTGGGGGAAAAACTGGGATTTGCGGTTGTTTTCATTTCTCAAAGCTGCTCTCCTGCTTCCCTCCCCACTGTGCTGATGACAGTGCATATGGCATGTGCCCCCGCTGTCCTTCCAATGCCCAGGGGACCCAGGAGTGGAACCCTAGTGATGCTTCCCCTTCCAGGGGGTCCCTGAGCGTGGGGCCACTTGGCTCCTTGGCTGAGCCACTTCACCCTTGTGAAGGGTGTGTGTCCCCTCTTACAGATGAGCCCCTATGTCCCTCCCCACTCTGTCACCACCACTGCCAGCCCTAGGGCCACCTCACTCCCTGCTCTGGCAGAAAACCAGCACTATTGTGTCTCCAACCCCGAAGAGACTCCAACATCAACAAGGCGAGGATTAAAGCTGGCTGCAGTGGTACTCGCTTTGGACTCACCCCTGCAGCATAAAGAGGAAGATTGTGTTCCCCTGCCTGCGCCCCAGCCAGGGCTGGATGCTGGCAGGGAGAGCTGTTTCCCCAGCTTTGAAGCTGCCTGGGGTTTGTTTTCCCTGTAGCCATGTCCTCTGGGGCCAGGGGCTTGTTAGAGCTCAAAGCTGAGCGGGGTCAAGCTGGGGCAGCTGGGGCAGGGGACTTCCCAGAAGGCAGAGGCAGTGATGGGGAACTTGAGATGTTGCTCTCGTGCCCTGGGATTGCTCCCATCCTTCTGGGGAGGTCCTGGTGGGCAGTGGTGGATGTTCCCTATCACCCATCCCCAGGGCTGGAAGTGGCACAACCCATCCTGCTTCTGGCTGGGTGAGGACCGTGTCACCTACAGCGATGCCCGCAAGATGTGCTCCGACTACAGCTCCACACTGGTTACCATCACCAACAGGTCAGTGCCATGCCAGTGGTGGTGGGTTTGCCCCAAAACAAGCCCTGCAAGGTGAGGAGTGACTTCTAAGGGCCGGAGCATCATGGGCAGCTCCGTGTCCTGGCTTGCCGTATCGCTTGCTGTTGCTGTCCCTCCAGGTTTGAGCAGGCATACGTGAGCAGCCTCATCTACGGCTGGGATGGGGAGTATTTTTGGACAGCTCTTCAGGACATCAATAAGACAGGCGTATTCCACTGGCTGAGTGGTGATGAGGTGGTGTACACTCACTGGAACCGCAACCAGCCCGGTAAGGGATAGGGGTGGGATGGGCACTCCCCCTTCATTGCAGGGCGAGGCTGGCACTGTCCCCCAGCACAGTCCAACCCTAAGGCTGGCATCTCCCCTGCTCTCGTGAGTGCTCCAGGTTACAGCAAGGGTGGCTGCGTGGCCCTGGCCACCGGCAGCTCCATGGGGCTGTGGGAGGTGAAGAACTGCAGCACCTTCAAGGCCAAGTACATCTGTCGGCAGAACATGGGCACCCCGGTCAATCCTGAGCTGCCTGGTGCTTTCCCCACACCCAGCCTCACTGCCATCTGCCCTCCAGGATGGAGCTCCGATCCCAAACTCCGTCACTGCTACAAGGTGAAGGGGGTTGGATAGGTCGGTGTGGGGATGTATGCGCCTCCCCAGTCCAGGGGAGTTAAGGGGCGTATTTTGGTGCTTGCAAGAGGCACCCCACAACCCTGGCTGGGGCTGGATGGCAGCACTGTGCCCTGGAATGTGGCTGCCTGTAGGTGGGAACAGTGCTCTTCTCCTGTTCTGCTGCTGAGCCCCCCATGCTGTGGGTTCTTCCTTTCCCAGGTATTCAACTTCGAAAAGCTGCAAGAGAAGAAGACATGGATCACTGCGCAAGAATTCTGCCGGGAGCTGGGGGCCCAGCTGCTCAGCCTAGGCAGCTACGAGGAGGAGCATTTTGTTGCCAACACCCTCAACAAGATTTTTGGGTGAGAGGCTGGCAGCCTCAGTATGTCCCACTGCCAGAGTGTGCTGGCCACAAGCCCACAGCCCTCCTGGTACTCTGGCACATGCAAATGGATGGATGGATGGATGGATGGATGGATGGATGGATGGATGGATGGATGGATGGATGGATGGATGGATCTCTCTGAGCACAGACTGATGTACAGAAGGTGCATCAGTTGGTGTGGCTGATGTGGGAGATGTGCAGGAAGTTCAGTGTAATTTGGGGATGGAACCTGGGTTTAAAGCAGCACCAGCCCTGAGACAGCATGCCTGTTATCCCAGTTCCTACCTCCAGGCATGTGGGGATGGCAGGCTATGAAAACAGAAAAAGCCCTGACTATAAATATATATTTGTATATAAATATGAACCCCTCTGGTTTGAAGGGAGTTGTGTACTCACCTGTCCCCCTGGCTCCCCATAGGGAGTCAGAACCGGAGCTCCATGAGCAGCACTGGTTCTGGATAGGCCTGAATCGGCGGGACCCCACTGGCGATCAGAGCTGGAGGTGGAGTGACGGGCTGGGGGTGAGTCCTCCAAGGGGGCATTTGTGTTGTGGGAGGGACAAATCTGGTGCTGGTGGAAATGCCCAACACTGCCCATCTCTCTCAACCGCTAGTTTTTCTACCACAACTTTGACCGCAGTAACTATGATGACGATGACATCCGGAGCTGCGCAGTGCTGGATCTGGCCTCCCTGCAGTGGATGCCAATGCAGTGTGAAGCCCAGCTGGACTGGATCTGCAAACTGCCCAAAGGTACTGGCAAAGGGGTCCCCAAACCCATCAGCTGTGACTAACCTGGAGGAGCATGGGCTGTAGGGTGGTAGAATTCTTGGAGGGAGGGAGGGTGATTCCTAATTCAGGGACTGGGAGAGGTGCTCTCACTTCTGGGGGAATTCAGGAGGGGCATCCTGCCATTGTAGCCTGTGGATGGTTTGCAGAGAAGCATCCCAGCCTGCACCTCACTGACAACTTCTCCTTGCCCTTTCTCCAGGTGCTGATGTGAAGGAGCCGGAGATCACGACCCAAGGTGTCTTGGCCGCAGCCTTTTGACACAGTCACAGAATATTCTGAGTTGGACGGGACCCACAAGGACCATTGAATCTAGCCTTGTCCCTGCACCCCAGCAATCCCACCCTGTGCCTGAGAGCGTTGCCCAAATGCTCTTTGAGCTCTGGCAGCCCTTGAGCCATAGTTACTGCCCTGGGGAGCCTGTTCAGTGCCTGACCACCCTCTGGGGGAAGAATCTTTTCCTGATACCCAACCTCAACCTCTCCTGACTCAACTTCAGGTCATGCGTAGACCACCTGATGTCTTCAGTGGGTGTCTGCGCAGTGTTATTCGGAGAAGGATGAATCCTGGGCAGGGTTGTGACGGGGAGGGGAACCCAGGCATCTGGCTGCAACTCCACTGCAGGAGAGGGACAAAAGCAAAGCAGCCCAACAGGCAGGGACCAATGGTCAGGGTGACCATGGCACAGTTGTCAGCCTCAGTGTGACGCCGGTCCCTGCCTGCAGGCAGCAAAGAGTGGGTGAAGTACCAGGAGGCCGAGTACAAATTCTTTGAACACCACTCAACATGGCTGCAGGCACAGCGCATCTGCAGCTGGTTCCAGGCTGAGCTGACGTCGGTACACAGTGAGGCCGAGCTGCACTTCCTGGGCCAGAACCTGAAGAAGGTACCAGGGGGATAAAAACTTCCTGGGGCACCAGTGGGCTCTGCTGCATGTGGGCTGCTCTTCCTTGTTTTCTTCCACCCTTTTCTGGAGGGACAATATCTGGGGGTGCTGGGCTTTGCTGGGGTCGTGATGGACTTGTGTGGTGGTAGGTCCTGATGCCTGGGGGGTGGTTTTGGGGTTCAGCAAAATGTTGGGTTTTGCCTTGCTTTTGTAAGTTGGGGAAGGGTGTCTGATCCCCATGGCAGCCTCAGTTGCCCCCAAAGATCCCCCAGTCTCTGAAGGGCACTGATAGGTACCCTCTGGGCATGCAGTTCTCCAGGGGCCAGGAGCAGCACTGGTGGATTGGGCTGCACACCTACGAGAGTGACGGGAGGTTCAAGTAAGTCACAGACAGCCACTGTATCCCTTGATGTCCCCCACACTACGGTCCCCATCATATCCCCACACTGCTATGTCCCTGCATGTCCTTACACTACAGTCCCCACCTCTCAGAGTGCTGATTCAGGAACTGCATATCAGGGGTCTCCTCCTGGGGTGCTGGGCTGGAGGTTCCTCACTCAAGAGGGCAGTGGTGGGACATGCTCCCAGTTAGGGCATTCAAGTGGTCCCATTCACCAAGTCACTGCTCAGCCTTGTGCTCCTCCTGATGCTGTTCCAGGTGGTCTGATGGGTCCCTTCTCAACTTTATCTCTTGGGGACCAGGCAAGCCTCGGCCCATCAGCAAGGACAGGAAGTGTGTGTACATGACAGCCAGCCGAGGTGAGGGTAGGGCAGGGCTCTGCATGGGTTTCTGAGGGGCTGGGGCAGTGGTACTGGTGCAGAGGGGCATCATGCCTGGCCTGTCCCTCTCCGCAGAGGACTGGGGGGATCAGAAGTGCGTGACGGCACTGCCTTATATCTGCAAGCGGAGCAACGGGACAGCTGTGAAGCCTTCCCTCTCCCCGGTACCTGCTGCCACAAGTGGGGGCTGTCCCCAAGGCTGGCTGCCCTTCCTCAGCAAGGTACCACTGGAGGAAGAGGGCACAGCAGGATGGGAGAGGGTATGGTAGGATGGGAGACGGGACTTCCACCTGGTCTTCCACCAGCCCTACAGAGGGGGTGGCTGCAAAATGGCATGATGGAGAGGGATGCCTGTACATGTTTTTTGGGGAATGCTGGGGGATGCATTTACAGGGATGCTGAGAGACATGCGGTGAGGTGGGGAAGGTGACGTGTATGCACAGGTTTGCCAGGAGAGATGTGGGAGGGCGGGAGAGGTTCGGGGGTGGCAGGCATGAGGGTGTGCAGGAGAGAAGGACCATTGGGGCAGAATGGGGCTGTAGAGGGTGGCTGGGTGGGGAGGGTGCAGGGCTCAGGGTTGGGGGCAGCTGCACCTCCTGGCCCATTTTGTGCCTCTGCCTGTGCAGTGTTTCAGCTTCAATGGCCACAACAAAGGCGAGATAGTGAAGTGGCCAGAGGCCAAGCAGGCATGCGAGAGCCAAGGCGCCATCCTGGCCACCATTGCCAGCCCCCTGGAGCAGGGTAGGTCTCTGCCCCACCACCCCACCAGAGTTCTACCTGCCAGGGGTGGTCCTCAGTATCTCACCTCTCACTTGCAGCCTTCATCACATCCATGCTGCCCAACATCTCCTTTGACCTCTGGATTGGCCTGCACAATGCCCAGGGGGAGTTCCAGTGGGTGGAGGGGGAGCCACTGCAGCATGTGAGCTGGGCACCTGGAGAGCCCTCAGGCTGCAGCTCCTCCAGCCCCAGTGACAAGCCGGTGAGGGAGATTACCCAGAGCACCCCCATCCCCCAGTAAGGTCTCAGCGCCAGGCCCAGCCTTGGAAAAGGAAGGATTTGGCAGGCTGGGGTGGCTCTCCAAGGGCAGCACAGGATGTAGCCCTGCAGGGTGGGGGTTTCTGGCATGGGGATCTCTGTGGTGTAGGACAACAGTGCTAGGGGCAGTGGTGACCTTGTGGCTTGGCTGTGCAGACCAACTGTGTTGTGGTGTGGCATGGCTCACCCCCTCTCTTCACGGGACGCTGGGATGACCGGAGCTGCCTGGAGGAGAAACATGGCTATGTCTGCCAGCAGAGCATAGGTAGGAGGGGGATGAGGGGACATCCCCAGCTCTCTTGGCTGGAGATCTGCCACTACCATCCTGGTGCCCCATGCTGTGGTGGGACTGGGGAACTTGGAGCAATGGGTTTAGCTTGGGGAGGGTTGGGGAGACAGACTTAACTTGGGCAGGTGGGTCCCTGGTCCCAGCCTTTTGTGGGACAGCCCCAAACCTGTGCACACCAGCCTGGCTCAGTGTGTCCCACAGGGACGTGCATCCTGGTGGACTGCTCCCAGATGAGGATGGTGCTAGGGTGTCACTGCTTGTCATCCCTGGGGATGTCCCTCTGCTGTCCCCAGTTGCACCAGGATGTCCCCAGGTGCAACCAGCGCAATACTGCCAGGGAGAGCCTGGCCTGGGTAGGGATGGACAAGGGGGTGACCTACCTGGCATGCAGGAGTGTCCTCTGTGCCCTCTGACCATGTCTCTTTGCTCCTCCAGACTCGTCTCTGAGCCCTGCACAGGCATCGTTCCCCCCTTCTCCTACCAGCACCCTCTTTTACCACAACAGCACTTACCGCATCCTGCAGAAACCCCTCAGGTGGCACGAGGCGCTGCTGCTCTGTGAGACCCTCAATGCCACCCTGGCCACCATCCCTAACCCCTACAGCCAGGCCTTCCTCACACAAGCTGTCAGCAGCCTCCAGGCTCCACTCTGGATTGGGTTGGCCAACAACGAGGTGAGGGAAGGGGGCAGGCATCTGGGGCACAGGTCCCTGGAGGGATCACGGCAGCCCCCCAGGCGTCTCCTCCCTGTTGTCTTCCAGGGAGGCCGGAGCTACTCATGGCTGACAGAGGAGAGCCTCGTCTACACTAACTGGCAGGATGGGGAGCCCCAGCATATCACTGGCTGCTCCTACATGGACATGGACGGGAGCTGGCGCACAGCTGGCTGTGACACCAAGCTGCAGGGGGGCATCTGCCAGCTCCAAAGAGGTGCTGGCCAAGGGGCCTGGGGTAGTCTGGGTGGGGTTTGATCAAGGATTGGAGGTGGCATCCCACCAGGGACTTTCTGGAGCATGTCCTTGTGGGTCTGGGTGCCCTAGTGTGCTGTGAGACCCCAACATCCTGTGTCCCACCACATCTTTAATGTACTATGTGCTCCCCAGGTCACCCCCACATGCACAAGTGGAGCTACAGTGGTAGCTGTCCCAAATCGCTGGAGGACTCGTCCTGGATCCCCTTCCGCGACCACTGCTACACCTTCCACATGGAGATCACCCTTGGGCATAAGGATGCCATGAGGAGATGCCAGAAAGGTATGAGGGAGCTGGGGTGGTAAAGAGGGTGATGCATCCTTGGAAATGGTAGAGAGTGGGATCCTCAGGATGTTTGTGGGTGCAGCAGAGCTCCCTTGTCCCTGTGCCTGTGTCCAGCCTTGGTCAGCCATTGTCTCCTTGCTGTTCCATGTTAGGTTTCCCCAATCATCATGTGGTTCACAGGTGGGTCCTCAACTTTGTCCTCTTGGGCACTGCTGCTCCCTAACTCAATCCTCTCAGTTCTGGGCTCCTCCATGACAGTCTTTCCTCTGCAGTTGGCGGCACAGTGTTGTCCATCCAAGATGAGATGGAGAACATCTTTGTGTGGGAGCATCTCCAGGCATACGAGGGCCTTTCCAAGGGGGCTTGGCTCGGCATGACCTTCAACCCCAAAGGTACAAAGGAAGGAATGAGGTTTGAGATACTCCCCCAGGCACCTCCATGAATTCCCACCAGGTTTGTAGTGAGCACCAAGGAAGGTTCATGCCATAGTGTGACCAGGTGCACCAGTGTCTCAGGCCGTGCTGGGCATACTGCGTGTGTCCTCCTCTGGCTTGGTGGGATAGGAAACCCAAGGCCTTCCCCAAGGCACTGGAGCTTGCAGATTCAGGAAGGTGCACTGTAGCTCCTGGTCCTCCCCATTACACCTTCCCACCATAGAATCACAGAATCCCAGACTGGTTTGGGTCAGAAGAGACCTTAAAACCCATCCAGTCCCACCCTCTGCCATGGGCAGGGCCATCTTACACTAGACCAGGTTGCCCAGAGCCTGTCACACCTCCTTGTACTTTCTGAATTGGGACAAAGGTGGGGTGTCCTCTTCAGCCTCCTCAAGCCTAATTTTCCCATTTCCTAGGTGGCACCTTGGTCTGGCATGACAACACTGCCGTGAACTATTCCAACTGGGGCCAGCATGACACAGGGCCCAGCATGCTTAGCCAGAACAGCTGCTACTGGATCCAGAGCAGCAACGGCATGTGGCATCTAGGCTCCTGCACAAACGTAACCATGGGGGTAATTTGCAAGATCCCCCGAGGTAGGGCTCCCTTTGCTACTCGAGGCTTCTGGACTGATGTAGGGTGAGCTGGGGGCCTGGGTAGGGTGCTGGATGGCAGAGCTGTCACACTGGCACCAACTACATG
This sequence comes from Hylia prasina, assembly GCA_013397195.1. Classification (NCBI taxonomy): domain Eukaryota; kingdom Metazoa; phylum Chordata; class Aves; order Passeriformes; family Sylviidae; genus Hylia; species Hylia prasina. Next base: position 10,537 of record VYXD01009058.1, on the reverse strand, counting down.
TTTTGGGTAATTCTAGTTCAGGGGCTTGTAAGGGTTGGTGTTGGGGTGTGCAGATCCCCATTGGGCTTGGTGATGAGCTGTGCATGTCTTAGTGGCTGGGTCAGCTCCTTGGGGCAGGATGAGGCCAGTGGGACAGTGGTGGAGCAGAGACAGAGGACCACCCCAGCTGTTCATCACCCATTGCCTGTGTGGTACAGCACTGGGAGCAGTGCAGGGTGTTGGTGCAGTGGTGCTAATGGTGGGAAGATGGGAGGGTGACATGGCTATGCACTCAACAGTCTGTGTTGCCATTGCAGGGGAGGAGAGCAGCTTTTCTAGGGCAGGTGAGTAGCACCATGAACCTGGGCACAATACTGGGATTGGAAACCAGGACTGGGAGCCTGTGCCACAGCCTGGCTTGTGTAAATAACTGAAGGATTGGGGTTTGCGGGTGGGGAATGGCATTCCCAAGTGACTTTGGCCTTGACTTAGGACTCCTCAGCAGCAGGAGCCTTCCTTCCATGAAGGTATGTGTCTGCCCAGCTGCTTGTCACACTCTCCTTCCTGTGCCCATGCTGCCTGGTCAGTCTGGGGCATGGCTAGCATGTCTGCTGGTAGGATCCCACAGATCCATCCCAGGCTGCTGCTAAATGTTCATACACACCAGGAAGATGTAGGGAGTCTGCCCAGCTCCAGGAGGTCTGCCAGGGGCAAGATGTCCCCAAAACAGCAAAGCAGATTTGCAGAGTCACAGAATATGCTGAGCTGGAAGGGACCCACAAGGATCATTGAGTCCAACTCTTTAAGTGAATGACCCATATGGGGATCAAATCCACAGCCTTGATGTTACTAGCATCATGCTCAACCAGCTGAGCTAATCTCATTCCAGTCCTCTCCTGCTCTGACCCACCGTGAGGGAAACAGGCTCCCCAGGGCAGTGGTCGGCCTGAAGACTGCCAGAGCTCAAGAAGTATTTGGTCAGCATTCTTAGGCACAGGGTGGGATTCTTGGGGTGTCCTGTGCAGGTTCAGGAGTTGGACTTGGTGGCCTTTGTGGGTTCCATCCAACTCAGGACATTCTATGATTAAATGATCCTGCCCAGAAACACGGGTCTGGCTGGAGCCCCGCCAGCCCCAGCCTGTCCTGCAGGCTGAGGAAGGAACAGGAGCCATGTCTGCCTGTCAACAGCCTTTCCTCCCTGCAGCTCTGCCAGAGAACACGACAGCCATTGCAGTGGTTGTGCTGTCGACGCTGGCGCTGTGTGCTGTGCTGGGGGTCGTCCTCTTCCTGTACAAGCGTCGACAGAGTGCAGAGCACAGCACCTTTGAGAGTGCTCGCTACAGTCGCACCACCTCCAACCCCAGTGAATCTGCCGAGAAGAACATCCTGGTGTCGGACATGGAGATGAACGAGCAGCAAGACTAACGGCAGAGGGGACACTGGGGATGGGGATCTAGGGAGGGGGGAGGAGAGAGAGCATCACACACGCTATCCCTCTGGCGCATGGGGCAGGGGTGGCAGCGGGACTGGTGTGGCGGGACATGGAGAGGGGCTGGGGTCAGGGTTGGGGTCCAACCAGGTGGGCAAGAGGAGCTAGCCAGGGGCCCTCCTGCCCTGCATGTCACTGCCGTCGCCTCTAGGCTTGTCCCCAGCTGCTTGTCCCCAGCAGCTGTGGAGGCAGTTTCAGGGGTAAAAAGTTTTGAGGGAAGTTGTTGCAGAACTGTGAGAGCTTTTCAGTGGCATGAACAGGCTCCAAGACACCTTTGCCTTGGGAGAAGGCAAGCTCAGGCTTTTAAGCCCTGCAAGCAGGCTCTTCCACCCAGGAACCAAGCTAGTGTCCACGAAGACATCCTCCCAGGCAAGAGGTCTCCAAAGCTGATCTACCTCCCCTCTGTGTACAGCGGCAAGGACCCTGCCAGCTTCCAGCCACACCATTGTGCCACTCCTTCCCTCTCTTCAGCTTCATCCCCTGCCTCCAGCATAAAGCAGGAGACACTGTTGCAGTGATCTGAGCGTGGACCCCCCAGGATCAGCAATGAATCCCCCTCTCCTCCCTGACACATTCCAAAGGCTGTGTCCAGCCCCGCTGAGGCCGTAGCAGCTTCCCTGTTCTGTAAGCCAGAGCTTGTCCCATTTTCTTTGGTGCGTGTGTCCCCCAAATAACTGCACAGGGGAGCACCACAGCAAACTGCTGGCCCAGCTCCTCTGGTGGGAGCACCCTCAGCACCACAGGAGGAGTTGGGTGCCAAGGCAGGAGATGCTGCCAGAGATCTGGGGCCACCCTGTGTGCCTTGCCAGGCAGGGATGGTGTGGGGCTGGGGTCGCTTGCCACTGGTGGTGTGTTGGGCCCAGAAGGCCAAGGATCAATGCTGCACTTTGGGGAGGATTTGGAAGTTTTCGTGGTTGTTTAGAAGTTGGTGTTTCGTTGTTTTTTTAAGGAAATGGTGGTAGCTTTTGTTGCTATACTGTATTGAGTGTGTGCTGAATATATACCATTTTTCACACAGCTGGCTGGGGTGTGTGTGGTTGCCTGTTTCCCGTGTAGGGTATAGCAGATGAGGAGGTGGGGGAGAAGGAGGAAGGTAATGTGTGACTAATCCCCTGCCTGGCTTTTGAGCTGTGTAGGAAGGAGTGGGGGTGCCTGGGGCTGAGCCATCCTCCATCAGCTGTGTGCAGCAACATCCCTGGGATGAAGGATGCCTGCTGACAAGTGAGACTTGTTAGGTCTCCAGCGAGGGTTCCCTGCTAGGAATGGGATCCAAAGAGCTCCTTGGACCTCTGAAGTGGGGTGACACAGCCCTACAAGATCTATTGCCTTTAGCCCTCTGCCTCTGAGGCTTGACTTGGGGTTGGTTTTGCTGCAAGAACAGGAACAAGCAAATTTTTGTCTCTTCTTGATTTCACTTAAGCTGGACATTACATGTTAAAGATTGGGGGATGGGGTGGGGGATCCAGGTACCACTGGGTTTTTGTTTACTTTTTGACAACTTACAAAAGCTGCCATGGCATGTCAGGGTGAGGAAGAATCTAGAGCACATGGACTTGCCCCAGCTCCATTTCTCTCTCTGAGCTTTCCCTGCCTATATTTCCTGATGTTCTTTCTGGTTTGGAGCAGTTGGTTCTGTCCATGGGCCCGTGCCTTTCTGATGTGGGAGCTAGATCCTGAAAAGCCAAGCGTGAATTCCTTCTCATCCCCATCAGCTGGAATTCCTGCTGCAGGGGTGCTTGGAATAGCATGCTGAGCTGGAAGCTGTGCTGCTGGTGGGGATGGAGGTCTAGGATTAACCCCTGGATGGGCAAAGGTGTTGGGAAGTCCTAACAAAGATTGAGGTTAGGATTTGTAGGCAAGTGTGAGGGAGGAGCAGTGCTGAGGGTGCATCTGGGCTCCTTTGAAGTGATGAGACCCTGGGCAGGGTGGGAGCAGGGTAACACGGGGCATTATGGGTGGGATGGTGGGGAGTAATAGGTTCTGGAGGAAATTCTGTGCCATGGAGAGGCTCGGAAGGAGCTCCCATAGCCATGCAGGAGGTGTTAAACTTGGTTCTGACCCCACCCAACCTGGAAGACCTTGCTTAAGAGAGTTTTCTTTATCTTTTTTCTGGATTACTTTGTATTTTTTCCTTTTCCTTTGTTATTGAGAAAAGAAATCTGTACAGTCTAGGAGAAATATTGTCTGAGAAGAGTTTTGTGAACCGTTGGTAGTGATCAGGATTATGNTATATACACACGCCTTTTTTTTTATTCTTTATGGTTTGTAAGATCCTTTTAGAAGCTTGGAAATAAAATTTCCATCCCCACTTCTTTTCTTCCTTTTATTTTTTTCCCTTCCTTTTAATTGGGAAAAGCAAAATTTGTCTTTCCCTATGTCCCCAACAAGTAATGAATATAAAGTTGAAATGACACTTAGCTGCCTGCAGCAGAGGAGGTTCCGAGGTACCCAGGTAAGGGGGATATTGTATTGATTCCTTGTGTTTTTTGGTTGCGTGTCCCATGGATATGATGTCTCTGCTCCACTGGTTGTTTGGAAGTGTTGGCTGGAGTGCTCCTACCCACCAGGCTTCTCCTGCTTGCACTGGTCACTCAGTGCTGTTTCCTCACCTCCCTTTTTTTTAGGGCTGCCCCATCCCTTCAGTAGCCTGGGGCTGTCCACACCCACTGCTCCCTTCCCTGGGGTCAGAACCAGCACCTGTCCCTGCTCACTCACTGTGCTGGGGAGAGATGGGGTTTCAGAATCACAGAATCACATAATCACAGAATTTTTTAGGTTGGGAAAGCTCATCGAGTTACACCATTCCCCCAGCACTGTCAAACTCACCACTGTCCCCATGTCCCCAGTTGCCTCATCCACATAGCTTTTAAATTTCAGTGAGGTTTTGTTTGCCTTTACTGGGGCCATTTGGTTTTGTCTTTGGGTGAAGAGCACAGGGCAGGCACCTGGAGCAGAAACTCTCAGGATGCTTTGAAGGAAGAAATTAGTTTTCTTTTCTATTGTTTTTCACCCAAGAGATGAGTGGATCTCAGGGAGGGCTGAGCCATTTAATTGCAAACAGCAGCAGAAATAACACAGAGTGACACTTCACTGCAGCAGGGAAAAGGAGACTGAAGTCACCTTCCTTCTGGAGCTTAAACCCTCTCAGAGTGACCTGACCTGAATTCAGGTATGTGTTTTCTCTTTAAAGGAAGCTCAGCAAAGCTTGGTGTTAAACAGTGAAGATCCGAATGTGGTTTATTTATTTATATTTTAATCTAAAAGAAATGTGGCCTTTGGGGAAAAGCGCAGTTTGTAGCAACCAGAGGCCCTTTCTCATGGGCATGAAGAATGTCCACCTTTTATCAACTCTTCTAAACTTGAACTGAGCATGCTCTTTTTAAAAGACATTGGAAAATTCCATGAGATCTGGTTCAGAATGGGTTCATCTGGAGAAGGATACAAAATAGCCTCATTATTTTAATCCCCTTTAATTTCCCTGCTGAATACCAAGGTATCAGACAGAGGGAAGGCAGTACCTCCAAAGCAGGCAACTAGGACATTCTAAATTAGTCCCTGGCAGGTGAGCTGCCCATCAGCCCACAGATCAGCCCTGGATCATGGGCTAGTGTGAGGGTGTGGAAGGGAAATGTCCCTTTTGTTTTCAGAAGCAGTTTATAGCACATTTAAGTGCAACATACCACACCCAGACCCCAGGTTGGGCTCCATCTCATAAACCTGAGTCAGCTCGGGATGTTAGCACAGCCTGAGCCTCCCATTGTGTAAGCTCTGGTGCACTCACTGGGTGCTGGTAGATCTAAACTGAGTCAGGTGAATGGTGACCTAAAGTTCCCTGTTTTGAATAAAAACAGGAGACCAGGGAAGCTTGGTGAGCTGCAGTGTCTACATCACACCTGATAGCAGGTGCGCAGAATCCTGCCCTCAGAGGCTAAATCCCTCAATGTGACAGGTAAAAGCAGACCTGAGCTTCTTAGGACTTACACATCATCTGCATTGAGTACTTGTAAGCATGCACTGAGATGGCCCCAATATCCACAGTGTGTGGGAAGCACTCTAATATATTTGGGAGCTCAGCAGCACGGGCAGTGCAGAATCCACCATGTCACGCTCAGCTCTACTGTGGTGAGTTTGTCTACAACCTGTAGCTAGCAGACTGTAGAGAGGGTGAGGAGCCTGATTGGCTGAGCTGCTCTTTGCCACTCAGATCCAACACAGTAGTGCTTGTGAAGGTCACAACTCAGTGTTAAATGTTCAGAAACACAACTGTGCTGAAGGGGTGCAGCACAACAGAGGTCAGGGCTTTGGAGAGCCAACGACATGTCTGGGCTGTGACCAGTGGCCGCTGCCTTTTTGAATCAAATTGCACTTGGCAGTTGTTTTCACCCTGTGGTAAAAACCACTACTCTGAAAACAACCAGTTTGTGCAAAACGAGTCACCATAAGACTTTTGTTTCTTCATTCCCAGAAGCCAGGCATAAGCTTGACTCAGAAGGTATTAATCTGTGTGGGATAAAGGAGGAATCCAATGTTCTCTGAATGCAGTGTCTGCTTAGTAATGATTTTGTCCGGAATAATCAAATATGCTGCATGGTCCTCACTTACGATGGTTACCATTCAAATTATCATGTAGAGTTCATGCTTAAATTTTACCTTCTACTTCTAATTCATGCAGACAGTACACGGTTTGTAAGACCCAATGTGAACACCAATGAGCACAGTCCCACATATGAATCAGGTTTGCAGTGATGGACAATAGCCAGCACGGTGTTAACCAGCAGCATAGGGGATATTAAGTCCTTTAAAATTTACAAAATTATACCATCTCATCACAGAGTAAAAAGAATTATAATGTATTAAGGAATATGTTTCAAGTTCATGTAATTGAGAAAATGTGTAAATCAGGCAAGAATTCAGAAAGTTCATGAATCTGAGCCTTAAAAAGAAGCTTAAAAGAATTTATACAGCAAATTTGTACACTGATCAATTTTTTTATGGAGATGCAAATGCTCCACGCTTCTTACTACACAGTGCAGTGAAGCCTTCAGGCTCTTTCCTAGATTCACTTCCAAATAACAGCTGTATTTTCTAGTTGCTTTCTCCATGGATTCAACTCATGTCAGCATTCAAGTCAAGATCTGAGCAATTGTTTTCCTTCTGCCTATATTCTCCATTATAAAACAAATGAAAATCCCCTCTTTGTTGAGGCCATGGTAGTTGTTAGAGAATGTTAAATGCAAGAACTTTCCTGAAAGTTCATCCCACTACAGCTGAGAGAAAGCACTCTATCTGTTGTTCACAGATGTAAAAGTGTGCTCTGGTCCTCTTGGCTGGAAGCTGTGGACAAGATCACATCACTTTACAAGCTCAAACTAATCAGAAGAAACCTCAGAAGCAAAGAATGTCAATGTTAAATGTCACTCCAGACTCACATCAGGGGACCACAGGCATTTCCACAGCCTGTGATTTTAAAGGTTAAAGGAGGTTATTTAAAGACACAACTTATTAGCCAACTGTTTCCAATTAGGTGAGGCAGTTTTGGGACATAATCAATAGAAATGCCATTGACTTCACTACTGGTTCCCTTGACCTGTGATTTTTGAAACTAATTAGCTGTCAGTGTTTGGACTTTAAAAGACAGCAGTATAAGTTCAAAAGGACTGTTTGACATAAACACACTAATTTTGGCTTTAGTTGAAGTAGGAGTATAAAAAACAGTGAAAAGAGTACTCGATACAAAGGCTTCTTGGTGGAATTCCAAGGTCATGAGAGTTTTAATTGTTTTTCTGAGAGTCAGGATATGTAAATGGAGAATGAAGGGTTTAGAATTCCTTTCTTCATCAACAAGAAGAAAACTAAGTGAAGTTAACAAGATGAAAAGCCATTGCTTTCTCTTAAGCCTGGAGATAGAGAACAATCACTGAATGATTATTTTGATTGCCAACTATTGCACAGTTATCTTGCTGTTCTGCTCTCCAAGGCACCTGCAGAACCCCTTCGGAACTTGATTCTGCTGCCCATCTGAGTGTACAACAACTTCCTCAGCATTCAAAGGCTGTTTATCAAAGGCTGTGAATTGACATAGCCTTCATTTATACAGTTTGACTTACTTTGAGAAAGTATAAGGTGTAAATAAGATTTTCTCATTACACATAAAATTCTAAGAACTCCAGTGCCTCAGTGCCTTTTTGCTTAAAATGGGAATTTTGTAATCCTTACAGTACTGTTGGTAAGTTTTAATAGGTGGAAAACCTTTTCAAGCCACTGGTTGCAAATCATGCAAAACCTGCAGAGTCCTACTTCCTTAGCTTAGCTATTATTTACAATACAATTGAAAATGCAGTTTTCCTTTTGATGGGTTTGTCAAATCTACAGCATTGTTAACTCTTCAGTATTATATAAGAAGTAAATTTAGTCCATTCAGTAACTACCAGATGTAATTCTTTTGGCATAATGGCTAGACGGGGGACAGTGTTTAAAAAAACCCCAGGATGGTCTATTTAGAAGAGATGTGATCATTAATTAATGATAAATTAAAATTTATTTCAAAACACGATTTTATATTCTAAGGAGTGTGTCAGCATGAGCAAGTCACTTTTTGTCTGTGTTTGAGAACGTTTTGCCCCATGCTCTGATGGAAGGTGATATGCTGAAAGTGGAAAGGGCAAGTCCTGCTGTAGGAATTCCTCACTGCTGGAGCTAGTGGGAGAGAGTCTGTGAAAGTCCAAGCTGTAATTAGCCTAGCACTTACAAGATGTCACTGCATCCCCAGCCAACAGAACTGGACAACTCTCCTTTGGCCAAAACCCATGGAAAGGGAAGCGCATCCATCAAAGGAACAACACTCCAGCTGTTTGAGCTTTGCTGAGAACATTAGTTGTGTTACAGACATAGGAGCTGTAGCCTTGCTCCACTCGCTTGGCATTTCCCATTGTTCCCAGCCATTGTAAGCCTTTTAAATCCTGTTTATATGTGGTGTTTTTCCTGTAACTGGCACTTCTGAAAGAGAATGTCACTTTAGCAGCAGCATCACAATCTGCAACTTCATCATCAGCTCCTCAGTAAAAGGATCTGCAAGATAACAAATACCTGTGAGTCACTGGAAAATGTCTATTTAAAATACGCATTCTCATTTTCCTCTTCACTACAATGACAATGGATTGTAATAGGACCTGGAAGGTCAAGGAAAAGTATCTGGTTTTGCCGAAGAAGGTAAATTCACACTCTGGAGAATATTATTATGGTACAGTAAAAATTATTTGCTATAGAGAAAGTTTTCTTACCCCTGTATTTGCATTTTATTTCAACCTTTTAAGGAAATACAACCTGTTCCATTGATTGAGGGACAGGAGTCCCTGTTCTGTAACACAATTTAGCAGTGTTACATCAGGAACAGGGAGTTAATCTCTTTTTAGCCAGTAATCATTGTCAACAAAACTTAATTAAAAGTAAAGTTACTTTGCTTAAATAGTCATTAAAAAATCAGAATTGGAACAACAACAACAACAAAAAATCTGAAATGGAAAATAGATTAAATACCTGTGCAATGGATAGTTTAACTCCAAGGTCAAAGTAAAGGTTGCGAGTAGGAACTTTGGAGGCAGCAAATTTGTCGCGGTCTGCTGCTTGCTGGACCACGAAATTTATGGTGGAAAGTCTTTTCCCAAGCCCCGCGTCAGAAGAAAGGTCAGGAGTCTGTTGGTTGCTGTTTCTCTTGTTGTTTATTTTCTGTTATCTCTTACATTCTTTTCTCTGCCCTGCTGAGGTCTTCGCAGCAGCTGAGTCAGACACTGACTGTGCCCTCCCGAGGAGGTGCTTATCTTTTATACCACATATTACATTTTCTATATTTACAATTAAATACCAATACCTATCACCTATGTTAGACAGTCAACTTCTACTCTAAACCAATCCTAGAGCTTTTCTTAGTTTGTCATTGCACCTTAAAAAGTAATCCAGCTCCTTAACCTGGTTTGCATATGTCAATGCCTCACTGTTAGCAATGCTCTGGTAAAGAGGGTGTGAAACACTACTGGCAGAAAGAATGACATAGACACAGCGCAGATGCCCAAGCACAAAAAACCCCTATTAAATTTTTCACTTTATATTTATACAGTTTTGAAAATGAGACCAGACTGGATGAAGGGGTTCAACCCCTTTGACCACACTGGTCAAAGTCACAGTCCATCAGTGTCCCCTCCTAACCAGTAGCAATGTCAACAGCAAATAATAATAAAAATGTTTATGAAAAATCTGTGAGAACTCTCAGAGTCTGGCTCCAAGTATGTAAACATTTCAGAAGGCTAAAAGAATTGTAAAAGAACAGGGTGACAAGGGTGCATATGTATGTAATAAGTAAAGGGTTAACTTTTTTCATCAAATGTAGTGTCCACACAGAAAGTCACAAAAAGAATTTGGTAACCATGGTAGCAATGATTGCAAGGTCATGTTGTAACTACAAGTTTAACAATGTAGCAATATAAGAATACTGATAAGAATACTGACTAGCTTGCTTAGAAAAAGTGCTGAGACAATTCAAGAGATCCTCCTGTGGATGCTTGCCAAGTCAAAGTCTTCCTGTGGAGGCCTGAGGAAGACTCCGCAGCCTTCAGCCCGATGACCACCAGGAGGCAGATTACGACCCCCTGGCAACGGCCTGCGCAGCCGTAAAAACAACGCAGAAGACACTAGAAACTACGTAATGCAGGGGAAACTGGACTGTATAAATGGACCGATGACATATTTACGGCGCGAGCCGTTGGTGGAGCAAGGGTCTCCCCGGCTGCCCAGTACCATTTTGCTCAATTTGCCGCTTGCTTAATTGGCTTATGTAATAAATAAATGATTTGCTTTGATTGGCTCCTGAGTGATTCGCTTTTTATTGCCATAACTTTAACATGTCGAATTTCTTGATCAGCTCAAAGGAAAAAAACCACAGTGACTTTGTTAGAATTAGATGAGAACAAAAGCCTTAAATCAAAAAAGTCTTTAAGGAGACTTAAAGCATTCTTTCTAGATGTTCCAGAAAAAGCTCATAAGTGCTGGTACAGGTGATAGTATAGAGTTAAAAAT
>VYXD01009049.1:8891-137029 GCA_013397195.1 Hylia prasina | reverse complement strand
GCTGCTCAGGGAGCAGCTGCTTCGGAGGCTCTGCTTTAGCTTTCACACCCAGGAGAGAGTCACCAAACCCCCACACGCAGCCTCTCCAAATAGAATACATATGCATTAAAGAACAGCCACAGAAAGGGGAGCCATCAGAAGTATTTCAGACAGTTGGGAGCGAGTGCCAAATCTGGGTGAATAAGCTGAACGCAAAGGACCCACGCGGAAAACGCTGCCGGCAGTGCCGGCATCACGATGGGCACAGCACAGAGACGGGGACGCATGGAGCAGCCCAAGCTGTGACTGCCAGCAGTGAGGCATGTCCCAGCCTCATGATGAATGCCGGCCCCCGAAGAACACCCAGTAGGGCCTTGTGGGCATGAGGAGAGGGAACTCAAACTATTGATAATCAATTAACTCCTTCAATTACAGCAGCCTAATGAGGTAGCGCCAAGTCAGCTCTAATGAACATCAGTTTAATAGAGGCAGTTCCTCAGGCGCTGGTTTTTGACTCAATCTTTACAAGGTAGGGAACGCTGCAAAAGTATCAAGCAATTAATGTCGCTAAATGAACATCCGCTCCCGGCTCTCCGCAGGGCCCGCAGCTGCTGGGGGCTGTTGTAGCACGGGGTGTCCCTGACCCGTGGGGAGGTCCTGCCAGTGCCCAGCCGGTCCCCAGCAGGGAGATGGGCTGGGAGGCCTCTGCTGGCAGCACGGAGCTCGTTTATCCCGGCACGGAGCGTGCAGTTCCTGGGGATGCTGCCGGATGCATTAGTTGCTGTGAGATGAAGTGAATGTCACCGGGCCCAGCTCGCCCCTAGAGGCAGCTATTTTTTAGGGGTTTTTGGTGACGACAGCGTAAGTGACAAAACAAATGTCACTGCCCGCTGGCCCCAGTGCCTCTCTGGAAACCTGCCGGGTCCCATTTAGAGCAGGGGGAGAAGGGGGGAGTGGAGGAGGGATGCAAAGCACCACCCGTACCACGTGCCTGTCACGGGAGCTGTGCCAGCAGCCCACTGGGGATGCCCTGCCCAGCAGGACACTGCTGTGCAGGAGCTGGGGTGGGGATCCCCAGGAAAGCCGGGATCCCAGAGGTGCCATCCCTTTGGAAGCACCATGCTGCACAGACTGTGTTGGGGAGGGATTTACATACTAAGGAGCCTTCAGCGGAGTAAAGACAACCTGACATCTATTTTGGGTCTCAAAGCCAAAGGCTGTATTTCAAATCCACTAATCAGGTGAGAATACAGCAAACCTGTGCAGAGCAGAGATGGGAAGGAGGGGGAGCCTCTGGCTCCTGGCAGCATTCCCCACTCCACAGCAAGGGCCCCATGGCAAGGGCCCCCAGCACCCACCAAACTGGGCTTCCAGGGAAAGGGACCCCTCCTCGTGGGGGCTGAACCCCAAACTCCTACTGCACTGGGTCTGTACAGAGGGGCCCTTTCAGTATCTAATCCTCCATGGGCAGGGACTGCCTAGACCCTGTCTTCACCCAAGGCTGTCCAGAGCTGAACAGAGCTGCTGGAGGGGCACTGGTGGCGCAGCCCCACTCCCCACAGATGGAGCAGATGGAGGGCACAGGCCGGCTCCCCGAGGCCAGGTGTGTGGTGCAGGGGCTGCCTGTGCCTCCGGATGCCGTGGCAGATGGAGGTGGATGTGAACTGCCTGTGCTGCCTGCTGGGACCACACAGGGGCCTGGCCACAGCCTCCCTTCCCCAATGATGGGCTTGGGAGCAGGCTGCGGGCACACTGGATGGCTGGAAGGGCTCAAATGATGGCAGAGGCACAGCACAGGTCAGGTAATTCACCCACGTGGATGTGTTTGTGAAAGCTTCTGCGTCTGAACACCGTTCCCAGGGGTGCAATGTATGGGTAGATGACCTTTGGTCCAGCTTGGGGAGGGTAAAGGGAGAAGAAGAAATTCCTGCTCTCTCTTCCTTTCCTGGGCAGAGCTGGACCACGCTTACATGGGAAGAAGGACCCAGGAGACCCAGGATCGCTGGTGCTGGCCAGGATAAGCCAGAAGGGAAGCGCAAGGCAGAGGACTGGAGGGAGAAGGAGAGACATGGGTAGATACATAGGGAAGGTAACAGCCCTGCATGCCTGGTAGACCCACACAAAATGAATGTGGGCATCTCCAGCTCCCATGAGCAACTTATCTGAGACCAGTGTAACCAGCAGCAGCCCCCAGCTCCTACCAGTCCGACAGCACTGACTGCAGGTGCCAACCTTGGTGGTATCCCTGTGCCCACAAGGATCTGCACAGATCACCCTGGCCCTGCCCAGCCTCTGGATGAGCCTCAGGATGGGGGGTGCTTGTTCCTCCCAGTGCCCATTCACCCTGCAGTGTGGAGGAGACAGAGCGCTGGCTGTGGCTGGTCTCCCCCAGACCACTTTGTCACCATTCATAAGGGCCAGAAAAGCTGCTGAGAGTGTCTTGGGAGTGTGAAACACCAGGGATGATGGGTGCAGGCTGCTGCACTGAGGATGCTCACAGAGCTGCTTTAATCAAACAGCCATGCAGCTCCAGGCACTGGAGATTATTCTCGTCTCTTTCCTTGTTTGGTCGCCTTATTCAAAGACTATTAGTGGATTAAGTAAAATTCTTACAATGCTGGAGCAGCATCTTGGCAGGGGTCTATGGAAGTGGAAGGGGCAGTTTTCACGGGCAGCTTTCATGTTACCCCCGAGCAAGTCTGCAGCAGGGGGGGCTCACCAGGGGAACAAGAGGAGGCTCAGAGTCCTGGCAGCAGCTGCTCCCTTCTCCAAGCTGGCAGTGCTGTAGAGAATTGTCTGGAGGGCAGCAGTGGCTGGCAAGCCCTGTGGTCCCTCCTGCTCTCTCATGTTTGTCTTGCAGCTTCTGGGCTCCATTTCATAGGGAAGGCTCGGGGACACAGGGGACTGAACCCAGTGATGGGGGATGTCTCTCCACACCTTCTGTTGCTACAACCTCCTTCCCACAGGTAACTCCCCCACTGGGGCTGTTGCTCTTCTGAGCTCTGCTTCCTTGTCCAGAAGGTCCCGGGGCCTTGCCCTGGTACCCCCACAGCCCACAGACAACCAACCTCACAGCATCCCTTGTTTTCCCAGGCTGCATAGGCACGTGTGGCAGAGTCTTCCCCCTTCCCACCCCCTCCTCATCAACTGGCAAAGCCCCAGTGGTTTCCCCCAGAGAGCACGCAGTGAGACACAGCATGAAACAACTGCACATAATTAGAGGATTGAATGGGGTATGGGAGCAGAGCAGGGAGCTTGCAACATCCATAAATAGCTCGTCTTGCCGAGCTGCTTAACTCCTTGCTTGTTCTTGCCAAAGTGCAGACCCCAAAGGGATGGTGCCTGTGCATGAATAGGGGTGGAAAGTTCAGAAGTATATTTTTAAACCATTCAAGCTGTACTCGAGCTGAGTGATACGTTATTGTCTCTGTGTGTCACTTGAAATGTCTTATGAATGCAAGAAATAAAAAAAAAAGGCACCATTTTGCCTCTCTACACTCCCACCCCTCTGCTCCTACCCAAATAATGTCAGGCTAGAGCTGACAGGTGAAAGGAAAGCACCACAGGCTAAGGCTGCTTAAAAGCAGCATGAAAAGCTCTTCTCTGGAAGGAAGAGCCCCAGCTCGCGGGGCCGGAGGGCAGTGGAACTGGCAGCAGGCACAGGCACCCACAGACAGCAGCATGCCAGAGCCTGCCAGGAAAATATTGGGGTCCCCAAAGAGTCCCCAGCAAGGACAGCAGGGCTGTGTGCCTAGCAGCAGGGGCTTAGGTTGCATATCAGGAAAAAGTTCTTCCCCCCGAGGGTAACTGGGCAGTGGCACAGGCACCCCAGGGAAGTGGTCACAGCACCAAGCCTGACAGAGTTCAGGAAGTGCTGGGACAATGCTCTCGGGGATCTGTTGTGACTCCTGGGGATGGTCCTGTGCAGGGCCAGGAGCTGGACTCGATGATCCTTGTGGGTCCCTCCCAACTCACTGTATTTTGTGATTCTGTGACTCTGGGTCAACTAGTCTTGACTATTGTCCCGTAAGAACAAGGGACTTACCCCTGCTACCCACCTGGGGTCAGTGTAGGATGGCATCACCTCAGTTCTACCCCTCCTGAGCTCTCTGGGTAGCTGGCACTTGGTGACAGTGACAGTCATCAGTTCCTGGGGCTGGAAGCCAGCCTCAAGCTGTGGTTGGAGACAGAGATCCCAAAGAGCCTGACAAACAGCTGGAGCCGTGGTGAGATACAGCGGGACAGAGGAAAAACAAACCAGAAACTCACTGGGAAATCATTTTTCTCCTAAATGGGGCAGATATAATTAAGCAGCACGGGCTTTATGAATGATACCAGCTCTGCCTTGAAACACATCATTACCTCTCTCTGTTAGAGCAGTGTTTTTAAATACATATTTCCTCTTCCAGTGCTGGAGGAGAAGGCTCTGTGGCTGGGATATTTTGCTAATCACCTCTTATTTCACCTAGTGGCAGGCAGGTGCCAAGCTCTGGCTTTCCTGTGCACACACCTTTGTTCCAAGTCACTGCTGGCCACTCTCCCCCTTTCCTCTCCTCTCTGCCACCATGGATACCAGAAGGGAGGATGGCACTGAACCTGCATCCTCCAGCCCCAGAGGGCTTGAACCTCCCTGTGCCAAACCTGCCTGGGATCCCAGTGCCAGAGGTGCCTCCAAACCCCTCTACCCAAGCCATGTGAGCCCATCACCATATTGTGCTCCTTGTTTTACAGAACCTGGGGCTCAGGGGGATGAGATGTTTCACTGACTGTTGACCCAAGCTGTTTTCCCCCATTTGGCACCCTCTGCACCCAGCAGGGTCTGGGTGTTCCTCTCAGCTTGGTGCAATTTGGGCCTTTCTGTTCCCAGATGAGTCCCCCAGCCTATGCCATGTCTGCCATAAGTGCTCACTGCAATGGATTAGAGAGACCCGAGCAAGAACGAAGGGCTTTTGTACTAGAAATTGAAAGTTGATGGAGTGTGTCATAGGAAAATGACAACAACCTACTGTACCTCGAAAGACAATTATTTTTCCCTCATTGGAAGTGATTGAATTTCTCCATCAGTGACACTACCAACACCATTGACACCAACAGCTCTCTTATGGAAAGGCTCTTTCCTGGCTGCACACCTGAATTTTCTTACACTTGCCCTCTGCTCCCTTACCCTGCTCTGCTTCCTGTGCTTTGGCAGGACATGCTCAGGTCACAGCCTGTACAGAGATCACCCTCAGCTGAGTGTGCTCTCCCTCCTCATCCCTGCACTCCTCCAGACCCTTGCTTCCCTCAGCTCTGCTCCTCTGCACTAGTTCTGGATATTCTGTGATTCTGTGAATATGCCAGGCCTGGAAATCACAGTTAAATCATGTTGCTTCACCGTGACCAGCCATGGCAGCGGGACCTGCATCACAGTACTGGGGCCATGCTCAGTGTCTGATGTAGGTACTCACACTGGCAAAAAGAAAGAGCTGGGAGACATGGTGACCTTCCTAGAGATGGGGAAAAGGGTGAGGCAGCACCTCCAACTGCTGTGGGAATGAAGTGTTGGATAGCACCCTGGAGAGCCTGCTCTCCCTGCAGACCTGGAGCACCATGTCCTGGACACTTGTGCTGGGGACACCCTGCAGCCACATCTCACCCCAGGGTGAAAGGTACAGCCCAAAGCCCCTTCTCTGAGTGATTCTGGCCCAGAATCAGAGTAGCACAAGCCCCAAGGGCTTTGGGATAGGTTCCTGTGTGTGCCTGGGGCACAGCTGTGCTTTCCATGGGCTCCTTCCTATTCCCAAGCTGCTTCCCCCACAGCCCAGCCTGAGTTACTCCCTGCTGGCAGAGGGCCAGCCTGGTTTATTAAAACATGAACTAATGAAGGAGGCACAGTGCAGCACCGGGAGCCTGCCACATCCCACTGCATCCACTTGCACTGGGAGCTGTGCGAGGCTCCTCACAAGCCTCGTCCTCCCAGCTAAGACCAAACCCTGAAAAGCCTGGGGAGCACAGGAGGGTGCCACCACCCCACACACCTTTTAGGGGGCCAGTGGTGACGGCAGGACCACGTCCACAGTGTACAGGGTGCAAATCCCAGCGGGAAGGAGCGGGAGGGCAATGGCAGGTCGGGAGAGCAGTGCTGCTGGCACAGGCAGGACGTCACCCACTCCGTGGGTGCCACGCGAGCCGGGATTGAGGAACGCGCACGCTCCGGTGGCGTTCAGAGCCCCATATGTTGTGTGGGCTGAGAGCACATATGTTAGGTACACACACATCTACGTGTGCCTGCATATATATATACACAGACATACATGAGAGAGACTATTATAGATACAGATTTACATATGCAGTCAACACCAGCAATTACTGCGGGATTTTGAAGACAGCAGAATCAGCCCCAGATATCAGCAAATGCCTATCTTTATCCCTGCCCTCTGAGCCTGTGCCTTTGGTTGGGCTGGCAAATGCCACGTGCCAGATCTCCAGCTGGGGAAGGTGCTGGGGGGAAGCAGGGCTGTCTATACACCTGCACTCTGCACAGTGCCCCAGGAAGGAGCAAAGCATCTTCCCTGGCCATGCACAAATCCTACAGCCCGGCAGGGATCCAGGGGGATACATCTGCCCAAACACAGCCTGCATCCATGGACAAGCTGGATGAACTGCTGTATCGCTAAGGGAGAGAAAAGGCCTCTCAGGGGCAGGATTAATCTCATTCTAAGGTGGCTGCTTGAGAAAGGTCAGATGAATTTTGCCTGGATGTGCCTTTTTTCTCCCTGCTGACTATAAATGTCAGCCAGCCAGTGGGCTCCAAGGCAGGTACCTACAGAGAGGCCACATGCTGACAGGTAACAGGGATTCAAGCCCATAGTTGCTGCCCTGGATCAACCCTGGTGCTGGATGCATCCACAGGCAGATAGGGAGACAAACCCAGCTCAGGATTTGAGACCCTGAGATTTCTTCCAGACACACAGCTCAACTGGTAAAAAGTTCATCTTGGTAAGTGAAACTTTTCCATTCATCGTCTGCCGTAGCCCCAAGCAGCATCACCCAGCTGTAAAGTACTTCAGAGTTGACTCAATGTCACATTTAAGTGTTGGATGCATCAGAATTCAGGATGCTTCAGAAAGGTTATGTAAACCATTACATCAAATCCTGGGAGAGTTATTAAGGTGAGCGGCAGAGCATGGGAGAATGGGTGATTATCTCACAGCAGTGCAGCCACACCACACCAGTAACAGCCAACAGAAGGATGTAACTCATTCTCCTTACAAGCCCAGTTTTGTTTCCCCTAATGTGTCTTTAAAACAAACAAACAAAAAAAAAACAACAAAAAAAACCCAAACAGAAACCAAACAAAAAAAAAAATCTGTCCACCAAAGAATTCTCTCCAGTTAAGCAGCTAAGGCACTGAGGAGATAAGGTATGAAAGAGGGGAAGTTTCTAACTATTGGACAAGTCTTCTATTCCCCCTCCCCCTTTTAGAAATGTAGTATTTCAAATTCACTGTGGTCTGTTAACTTCAAATTTATTTTATCCATCTGAACTCGTGCCTTTGAGGACTTGGGGAAGGCCTGCATGGTTAATTTTGGAGTTATTTGCTATGGACTCTTGAACCTCTCAGAAGTGCGTGGGCTCCCCAGGGAGGTTCTCCAGTCGGCAGAACTTGTCCTCAAGGACATGAAAGCATCTCCAGGGGCCTGCAATTTTTCAGAGTTTGGAATAGACCCAGCCAGATTGAAAGACATTTAGAAATCTTCAGGATCAGCAAATGTATTTTGTAAAGCACAGAGCTGACCTGTTTGGGTTAAATAATGGTAAGAATTTGGGGAGGGCAACACAACTGGGAATTGCAGGCCCAAGGCAGCCAGCTGAAGGACTAACATTAAGTCAGGAGTCATCATGCTGAAAACCTTTGGTGCTGGTGGGGTAGAGCAGCCAAGAAATGCTAATTATAACAATATACCTGATGGACATCCTGCAGCATCCTGCCCAGAGTGCTCTCATATGGCAATGCTGCCTCCTCCTCAGAAAAGCCACAGAAACCACAGGGAGACAGCCAGAACTGTCTTGTAGAGCTCCTAATCCTACGGGATTTATCCCACAGGATTTCCACACCTCATCTCCAGGCCAGCAGCCTGAATTCAGCTCTGGGTGAGCCACAGGGATGTTGCTGATTTGTGCCCTGCCACCAGGGTGAAATGAGGAGCAGATCCCATGGCAGACTGATCCATCCCTAGCACATAGCCCCAGTCCAAAAGCTTTCTTATTGGAGTCTGGGAATGGAGGGAAGTCCATACTGCAGTCTGCACACAGGAATGGGGATGGACTGTGTGCTGGCAGCATCTCCTGCACAGGACACATGGGCTCTGCCTTCCCAGCCCCTCAGGCAGAGGAAAATGAGGCATCGCTGGTAACTGGGTGAATTCCTGGGCCAAACAGGCAGCGGGAGGAGCACCGGGGGTGCCATAATCAGGTTCAGCCCTAGGGCCGTGCTGCTGTCACCCCCTCTGGTGGTTCATGACTGCAGCCCGTGCTGCTGGCCTCCCTTCTCAGCGTGCTCAGCCGTGCGTGGCCGGTGTCAAACACGGGGGCAGTGACTCACAGTGGCTCTGGCAGCGCATGGGCATGAGCTGTGCCTTTCAATGCCACTGTACTGCTCCTCAAACCCTGAACATGCTGCTACTGAATAACCCCTGGGCACGAGCTTGGCCCAGCCATATCCATGGTGAGCTCTTTGGAGGGTGCCGTGGGGTCCCAGTCACGTTGTGAGAAGGTGCTGTTATAAGTAGCTCACCCAAACCCTTGAAGAGGGACACCCTGTCCCCAGAGGTGGCAGGGGACCTGTGCTCATGGGACACATGAAGGAGCATCTAGGCTGGTGTCAGCCACAACCTGCTCTATGCACAAAGGAGCCCTGACTCTTGGGCTACCAGCTGGCACCTTTCACTAATGCTAACATTCATTTAAGAAAAATTACAAATACCCCCCAACATGGGCTAATTATCTAATGACATTATTTTGACCTGATGTGCCGTATAATTAAACAGCTAATAAACGGCAAGAGTCCTGTGTTGCTGAGGCTCCTGAGTCAATACCATGCTATTACCACGGTGTAATTGAGTTTACCAAGAACCTCAGCACAGACATCCCAGAGCCCATGCAGGAATGGTATTGAATCAGCCACCAGAGACCCACCTGCTGGATAAAGGAGAAAGACAAATCTTTTAATCTACAATACAGCCCGGAGTCACACACAGAGAAGACAAGTTTGTGCTTCACACTGTGGTAAATGCATTTGCTAGAGGAAGCTCCCAAGAGGGGCTACCTGTGCAAGAGCTGCTCTGGCAGCACAAGAGGCTTCCAGAGCTCCAGGGAGGGTGGGATGAAATGTGGCTTGTCCTTACTTCCACAGAAGTGAGAACTTCCAGAAGCCTAATTCTATTTCCATTTCTCCATCAAGAAGGTGCCTTTTTGGATGCATTTCTGATGACAGAACTAAAGGGTGCTCTAGGGCTACTGAGAGGTCTCAGAAGTGGCTCAAAGCTTCCTCCTCCAGCCCTAACCTTTGTAGACCAAGTGCCCCAACCTAATACTCTGCTGGCAGGCTGCAAATGGGCCAGGAGCTGGATTTAGGGCTGCAAAACCTTCTTTGGGTTTTTTTAGCACTAGTAGGAAAGGAGAGGAGTAGGCTGGCAACCAAGCTCTCATTTGAGTCATGAAGCATCTACAGATGTCTCAGTATTATTTGCTGTCCCTGGGGTGGGGAGGGTGATTTTGAGGTGCTCAGAGGTGCTTTTGCTATATGGACATGTTGTCAGGCAATGCCTTTGTGTGCACGCACACACCCCCCTGAGCCCGGGCTCCTCTCCCGCACATCCCCTCCCCGCAGCCCTGCTGTCGAGCTCGTGTCCCCAGATGCACCCGTGCCCCAGCTCGCCCTCCTCTCTCTCCTCACCTCCCTTCCCTGGCAATACCAGGCAAGAGCTCCTTCCACTCCCGACCACTCTCAGGCAGAGCCTGGAAGCTTCGCCGGGCTCGGCAGCATCTGTCATGCGAAGGCAGAGGCACAGGGCCCTGTCCCCGCCGCTGTCAGGTCCCTGCACGGCAGCAGCGGGCAGAGCCGAGTGCTGCTGGCAGGCTGAGGGCTCGCTGGCCCCGCGGTGCGATCTCCTGGTGACAGTGCAGCTGGAGGACAGGGCACTGCAAGGGACGGATGTGGGGCTGGGGACCTGCGCCCTTCACAAGGGGTGGGACGGTGGCTGCAGCTCAGTAGGTCCAGCTCACATCCAGCCCCTGCATCCCAATCAAATGCAGCCCACAGGAGCAGGAGCCTGGGCAAGCAGCCCCAGCCCAGGGGTTGCAGCCACAGTTGGTGCAGCCTCAGCACTTGTGGAGAGTTTCTGGGAGTGTGAGCAGGACTGACAGGCTGCAGCTGATGGGCTGGGTGGGCAACACTGCTCACTGGCTCTGCTGCCACCTGCATCCCACCATGGACCTGCTCCAGTAGCTCCTCCACATCCCACAGACGTCCTCAAGAAAAGAAGGCTGGAGACAGAAAGATGAGAGCCCAGAGGGACCACTCTTAGCCTGTACTCCCAGCTCTTGCTTAGCACAAACTGCACCATCCCCAAGGAGCTCTGCAGCAAATCCATAAGGGTTCCTCACTTCAGCCGCTGTCGGTATTTAAAGCAGACAACTTCAGCAGTGAGGCTGGAAGCAGACTAAGCCTTGAGCCTGGTGCATGAGGAGCTCCCCAGGACAGTTGGAGAGGGATGATGCCTGGGGGATGGTGAGCAACAGGGCTACATCAAAAGAGGGGCAAAATCTGAGCTTGCAGGAGGGCAGGGAGCGGGTGCCTGGCGGCACCATGGCTGCAGGCGGCCATGTGAGAGGTGCCAGGAGCAGAGACTGGTGGAGCCGCCGGCAGCTCCGGGGAAGAGGTGGGTGTGCAAAGGCTCAGCCACGGCAGAGCTGCTGCTGACAGAGAGGCAGCTCCTGTCATGAGCATGAGCCAGGCTCTGCCAACACAAACACCCAGATTGCTGAAAACAAGATGTGCGGCCGCGCGTCTTGGCTGTCAATCAGCAGCGCGCAGGGAGCGTGCTGTGGCCGCTCCGGCTGCAACGGGGGAGGGCTCGTGCTTTCCCTGAAACGCCTCCGTGGTGGTCGTGGGCAGCCCCACCGGGCTCTGGCCAGGAGATGATGACTATGCCCAGGTGGCAGGAATGGTCTCCATCCTCATCACTGGCCGGGGAAATCCTCCCAGCTCCCTGGCTGCAGCTCAGCCGCTTTCCTCCCATGCCCACAGCTCAGGGAGGGATGGAGGAGGAACTCTGAACACCTGCTGCTGCTTTGGAGAGGTGCTTGTGTGGAGAGTGATTCCCGCAATCAAGAATTACTTAGAGAGCACTCAAAAGCCACGCCGAGGGCAGGCACACGCAGACATATGCCCACCACCTTGGGGCCACTGCCTACCACTCCCAGTGGCTGCAGCCATAGGACAGCCTTGTCCTGGCACAGCACAGAGGCTCAGAGCAGCCAGGGCTGCTTCCTCACATGCTAGAGCAACACCAGGTGAATGCAGACCTCCCCCAGTGCTGGGGTGGATACCTGGTGTGACCCCAAGGACCCACCTGTCCCAAACACCAGTTCATCTCAAGGCAGGAGAAGACACCCAGACTCCAACCCGCTGGGATGGATCCTGGGGAAAACAGGTGGAGAAGAGCAGGTGGTTTGCACACCAGTGCTGGCTGGGAGTCACCACTGAAGTGCACCCATCACAGGGCAGCATCCAGACCCCTGAGGCACCACCAACCCCCCCCAAAATGGCCTGCCCGTGGCTGAGCTCCAGTTCCTTCCCTCTGAGCCATGCCGCTCTGCTTTGTGGTGAATGCAAAGTTTAAGCAGCCCCTGTGTCTTCCCTCTTATCTTTCATTTCTGCGCTGACATTCTGAAGGAAATTCACTCTCCTCCTTGAAGTACGGAAATCCGTGTCCAAGAGTGCTCGGGCCCAAAAAGCTGGGAAGATAAACATATTTGGACGTGTGATTTCACAGTGGCTACGTTGATAGCTTTCAGAGGTCGGGTCCTGTCCATCAATTACCCACAATGTGCATCCAGACGTGATATGGGAGAACAAAAACCGACTCATTAGAGGGGAGGAGAGGTGAGTGAACACCAAGACTGGTTAAACAGAGCGGCTCATATTTCAAGGAGTAAAGGGGGAGACTTTTCTCCTGCTCTTTTTCCCCACTCCAACAGAAGGCTACAACATCTGGGAGACACAGCACAGCCTGCACATGCCCACCATTGCCCCACAGAGCATTGCCATGTGGCATCAGCATGACACAGAGGGCACTGGCAGAGCTGACTTGTGGGCATGAGATGTGGCGTGGAACAGAATTTGCAGAAGAGACTTTGAAGTGGAAACATTTAGAATGGGATTTTAAAAGCTATTCAAGCCCCTCTCTCTCTTCCCTCTGGCCTGCAGGTACTTAGGAACACTTTGCACATAAAGAATTATTTGTCTAATGTATCACGTTAGAATGCGAGATGACATATCCAGGACAGACTTTTGTAAAAAGCAGGGTTTTAAAAGCAGAATTCTCGCAGTCCCAGGTGGGACCAGGGCATATAAAGCATGTGGTAGGATGAGCAGTGATTTCTCTTTAGCCCAGGCAAGGATTTTTGTTTGAGTTCTCTGTCCCTAGGAAAGACAATGATCACTGGCACCTCTGAGCCCAGCGCAGCTCCAGAGGGAGGTTGCAGAGAGCTGTGGCAGGTGATGGGGTGGTCCCAGGGGTTGCAGCAAGGTGGGGGGACCTGGATGTTAATTTCAAAACTTTACAGATGGGAGCAATAGGCAGGGAGTGATGGAAGTTGGCTCTGATCCTCCAAGCCACTTGCCTCCCCTTTGGCTTCCAAGATTCAAGCACTAACTTGACAGTGGAATTAAATGAAAATTATAACCACAGTCTCAACCTCATCACTTTTCCCTGGGCACAGATGTGGCAGGTGATGCAGGACAGACCACCCTGTGCAAAAGGGCCTCACAGAGTGTGGGTGGGGCTGCCTGGTTTGGGGTCTTCCCAGGCAGAGGATGGACTCCAACGCAATCACCCTCTTCCGTAGGGGGAACCTTCCCTTCCCCTCTGTGCTTCGGCATCATCCCACCTGTGCCTTGGCATCCCAAACCTGGGGCCAACATGGCCTCAGCAGACCCCTTTTGCAGGTCTCTGCTCCTGCCCTGCTCCCTCTTTCTCCTCTCCCACAGGTGTTTCTCAGGGTGTTATTTCCTTTCTAGTATGCTCATCCCTCTCCTGAGTACAAACTGCTGCAGTCTTCAGAGGGACAGGGAGATATTTCTGTTCTGCATAATCCACAGATCCTCCTCTGCATGGAAATGGACACTATCATTATTGGGATTCCTCTTTTTAACATCTCAATTGAGGAAACTCTTTCTCCTATTGAGCCTTTGCTAAGCAGAAATGAGGGAGAAGAGGTGTACACCAGCCAGGCTCCTGCAGCGAATCTCTCTTTCCTGCCACTCCACAGGGAGTCTCCACTGCTTTCAAAGTGGAATTCCATACTGGAGGTGGCATGTGACAGGCCCAAAGGCCCCGTGAGAATGGACAGTGTGGACAGAGGACATGAACATGCCCAGGACGCTGTGGCAGGGCAGGAGGGTCAGCTCCAGGAGCAGGTGGTCTCCAGGGCCCTGCCATGCTCCCAGCTCCTCAGGGTGAGTTGGAGGCTGGGATCTTGCTTCCGGACCCTCAATGGGGTCCTGATAGAATGGCACCTGGGGTTAAGATATTTCAAAGGCCAGTCCTGGTGGAGATAATGCTACATGAGGGGACAGAGCACTACCCTTCCAGTAAATGGGAGGACAGTCCACATATCCTCTGTGTAGACAGATAGATTAGACAGATAGACAGATAGACAGATAGACAGATAGATACATAGATGTAGAACTGAGCACTCAGACCAACACAAGCCCACAGGAGCCTTCCCCTCACATCAGCAGCCCCCCAGAGTGGGGGCAAAGGCTGCCCTGCTTTAACAACCACGGCACCGACCTAGATTAAAACTAATTCATCAGCAAATGGATTAATTGGTTGAGGAGGAATTTAAATCAAGAGATCACACACATCCAGGCTCAAGGGCCCCAGGGTTGGGCAGGGCTGATTGGTTTTGCCCATTCTGGACCTGCATGGATTACCCTGGCCAGTGTGGGGATGGATTTACTGGAAGAACACCCAGACCCCCACCTGGCAGGGAGTGCTTTGCAGGGATGGCAGTGCCTGCAGATAGGCAGGTGGCTGGTTTGAAGTTTTGAGCTTCTCAGGTACAGGATCATATTACTCTGGAAATGGAGGATCAAATTATTCCATTATTCCCCAGGGAGGGGATTAAATTACCCTGGAATTAGAGGATTAAATTACTCACCAAGGGAGAGGATTGAATTACTTTGTGAGTTGTGGGATTAAAACACTCTGCAGGTGGCAAGCTCAAAATAGACCTTCACACAGAAGGCAGGATTAAATTATTCTATGGCTGGTCAGGGAAAAAAACCCCAAACCACCATACTCTGGAGGAAGCCATATTAAATTATTTCTGGAGATTAAATTGCTCCACAGGCTTGCTGGATCCCAGTGCTGTGGAGCAGACCATCTGCTTAGGAAGGTGTGTGGATACCCAAGCATGAACAGCCATATGATGGGGTCCCGCTGGTGGTACCCAAGTGCCTCCTGGCACCGCAGCACCCGGCGCCTGACAGTTTTGACTATATTTATTTGCACGTCAAGGTTGGGAGCCTGGCAGGGCTGGGCTCTGCTCCCCCGCACCATCCGGGAAATCCGGGGGGATCCCAGGTCACCTGGGAGCACGAGGCAGACCCGGGGAATTGAGCCAAATCTTAATTTGGTATCTGAAGGGAGGCTTTATGTTATTTTCCTTTTTGCATCGATGACTGTCTTGAGCAATGGCACCACTGTGTACATAGGGCAGCAGATCAAAGCCCTCCTTGCTACCAGCCAGGACCAGCTCTCCTCCCCTCATTCCTCATTTCCACCCATCACCTCCTCTCCCCTCTCATCCGTGGGCTCAGCTCTCCACCTGGCATCTCCCACGGGAGCCGGTCAGCAGTGGCTGCAGCGTGCCGGCGCTGTCAGCCCTGACTCACTCTGCTGTGTCTCCTTCCCTGGTGCCTGTCACTGCCTGTTCCCAGTGATGGTGACAAATTGGCATTTGAAACTTGTATTGGTATTTTTTATGCTGATTTCTTTCTGAGGCTCCACTGCTGAGATTTTGAGAAAGTGAAAGAGAATGAGCATTTTAGGATAATCTTAAAAGCAGAAAAATTATTACATGTCAAACACCAATTGGGGAGTTTAAAAGGCTCCCAGGTGGGCTGCAGAATTAAATGTTTGGAGGCTTTTTTTCCCCCCAGTGAGGTAAGAAATGGCAATGTCACCATAGCAACTGCAGGGCACATTCTGGGCAGCAGCTCAAGCATTGTCAGGAGCTGGGGCTGCCCCAGCCCCTCTGCAGACTGTGGAGTGCAAGGGGTTGGGATGGCTCCAACCCTCACACATCTGAGCCCTGCAGCCAAGGAGTCTGGGGAACCTGCAGGTTGACTGGTATGAGATATACCATGGTCAAAGGCTCCCCATGGGACAAGGGCTGTGTGATCACCTCAACCCCTCCTGGTTTCTCCATCCCACCTGCTCCACTCCCTTGCACCAGGGCTGGATGCTCCCTGTATCCATCTGGCTGGGTTCTTCCAGGGATGCAGAGGTGGCTGGGACCTGACACTCCTGACTCAAAGAGAGGCTCCAAGATGCCCCAAACCACCAGGGAAAAGCAGCTGAAGGGCTCAGTTGTGTGGCTTCGCTTTATGGCTCTGAAACCACACAGGAAAGTTGTCACCCCCCCAGCTACACAAGAGGCTCATCTGCCTACTGCCTGCCACTGATTCCTTGTTGACTTTCTGAGGCAGCTGTGAACAGGGGAAATCATCACGAGCAACCAGGAGTTAATTGAGTGTTAGTTAACTCCTGGTGCTCTCACTGGTTATGGTAATTAGCACAACCTGAGCTGGCTCATTAATGAGCTTTGCAGGAGAGTCACAGGTAGCAGGGGGGTTAAATCGGCTTGATTACTTCTCCATCAGTACCAGCCACTGAGAAAGGATTTGTGGGAGGGAAACTGGTTTCTCTCTGGATGAAGCAGGATATACCCCGGGCACAGGGCTGATCCCAAGCAAAGGGACAGCAAAGCTTTGCCCACAGCAGGTGAGGACTGCTCAAAACCAGCTCAGCTCTGGGCTGAAAACTGCTGTGATCCCTGACAGAGAAGCAGTTTAGCTGCAAATGATGATGATGAAGAGAAACATCCAGCAGTTACAAAGGGCTGTCATTTTCCAGGGGTTCCAATTCAGTTTGTGATCTACACCCAGGAGCTTGCATGCCAACAGCAGCCTCGATGGCTCTGACCACGGCAGTCCATCAGACAGAGGGACCACAGGCAGAGACCATCCTGACATCCAGCTGGTGGCCCCCACATGAGGAGGGTGGCCCAGTGCTCCACAGCTGGTGGCCTCCATCCCCACCTTCCTTCTTCCCCCATAACACATGGCTGCACAGGCTCCCTGGGAAGCTGGATTCCAATTCCTCCCCTGCCTGCCTTGGAGCCATATTTCCCATCTGCTGGGAGATCACCCTGAACACTGGGTCCTGTGGGGGACTCAAAGCCATGCTGGATATCCCAGACTCACTAGACCTAGCAGTTGCTCGCAGATCCCATGTCAGTTCCTCTATACTCTCCTGGCCTGCTGCTGCAGGGCCTGGCAGGGGTTCACCAACCCCAGGAGGAAGCTCAGCAAGCAGCACAGGGGTTGTGGCAGAGCTGGGAGCCAGCAAGGCCAGCTGCAAACCCAAATGCTGCCCAGCAAAGGCAGGGAGTGATTAAAGCCCCCCTCCCTTGCGGGTGGCTGGGCTGGCCAAGCCATGCAGGATGGATGCTGCTGTCTAGAGGCAGCAGGGAAGGTTCCCCTGAGCACCAGATTTATAGTGAGGCTGTAGATCAATTATCAGCAGCCTCTGACCTTGGAAGCAGAAGCACCGAGGGCTGTAGAGCATCTCCCTCCTTTTTCTGGGCAGCAAGTGCCCATTTGGGAGGTGATAATGTATGGGAGGGCTGCCAACAGGAGCCCCACAATTCCTGGAGGGGATGTACACACAGAAGAGCTTTCCTCACATGCTACACACACACTTCTCCCTCTGGCAGCCCTGTACGCTTGTTTTCCTGCTCCCTCATGCACCCAAACACACAGACTAGCCCCACATCCCAGGCAGGGGCAGGAATCCAGCTCCTGAGCCTGTTGCAAAGCAACTGACTGAATGATGTGGCACACAAGCATATGAGGGAGCAGGCAGAGAGAACCCAGCTTGACTCTGCCTTCCCTGAACTTGCTGTAGATGCCAATGAAACCTAATTTTTGGAAGGGAGTAAAATTCCAGGAAGTCCAGGGATATCCCTGATGAAAAGGGGACAATTTGATTTTGCAGACTCATCCTAAGGTGAAACAGTGTAATTTGTTTCAAAAAGCAAGCACTAGCTTTGGTGCCAGCAATGGGCAGCTCCTGCTCCCAAAAGCATGTTGGAAGCATAGAGGTGGGCATCTTCTTGTATGCATGGTGGGAATGCCATGCCTTCTCCCAGCTGAAGGAGGGGATGTGGCACTCAGCTCTTCCTTCCTCCACCTTCTCAAACACTGGGGGCCTTAGCTCAGAGGACTTTTTTTTTTTCTCATGGGCAAACAAAGTGGAAAATGAATTCCTTTAGATAGCAAATGAGTTTAATAGAAATGGTGATGGAGTTACGTGTGCCAGGAATGCTAATCCCATGCCCGATGTGGCCGGACTCTCAAGCAAGGCACTACAGGAGGAGGAAGGCTGCAATTAAGAGCAGGAGCATGAGGTCTGTGTCCAGAGAATATCCCCAACTGCTGGCCACACCTTGGCAGGTCCTGGGGGACACCAAGCACGATAGGGCCCAGCTCTCCAGCCACTCTTCCTCCACCAAGGCACAACACACTGAGACAAGGGGGGCAGCTTGTTGGTCCTTCTTGTTATCAGTGAATTTTGTATGGAAGGGTCCAGAAGAGAAGTGAGTTCTAGTGCAGCAGGAGGGACATGGGGCAGGCTGGGAAGGGGTCCTGGCAGAGCCTTTGCTTCCAAAGCCTGAGGCTCCTGGGTCACCAGGGAGAAGACCTGTGTGCAAAGTGGGAAAACCCACTGCGTGGAGCACAGCAGCTCTGCCAGCGCACAGACAGCTCTGGAGAGCTTCCAGATCCACCCCAGGGCAGCTGAGATTTCAACTGAGGTCTTCATAAACAGAGTTACACAAAAACAAGATGTGAATGTCCCTACTTCTACTGCTCACTGCGAGGTGACCCGAGGCCAAGGCTGAGCACAGCCCCAGGGCTGTGGAGCCAGCCACGGCACTACAGATCCCCTGGATTCCCCTTTGGGAGCAGGAGGTTAAACAGAGCATGAGGGACACAAACTGCTGGGGTCACTTGCTGGACCTGCAGCTGCCCTTCCCTCTTAGGCAGACACTGCTAACTCTGCAAACCTTCATCTGAGAGCAGCCTCCAGCCTCACCTCTGTCCCGGCACCGACAGGTTACCCTCTGCTCCTCCTGCAACAGCCCTGTCCTGCTGCAGTCCCAGCCTAGGCGTGGGGACACAAAGGAGGACACCAGGGAGTGCTTGCCCTTCCCCTGCAGCTTCTGCTGCCGAGGTGACGCGTGTCTGAGTTCAATAAAGCCTTTCAAAGGTGGGCTGGCATTTCTCTGCACGTGGTTTTTCTACTCACCCTTTTCATCTGGGTAATTCATTTCCCCTTTCCCCAACACAGCTTTAATTGAGTTCACAGCAGGATCTGGGCTCTGGAGCAAAGAACCAAACACCACCAGGCAGGGACCCCACAGAGAGCTACTGGGCAAGTGCTGTGCCTGGCTATGTCCTGGCTCCTGGTGTCCCACTGGGCACCTCCTGCCTCTCCTGGCAGCCCCCAAGGCAGGGCAGAGCTGCCAGGGCAGCACAGTTTGGCACAACCTGGAGCTGGTGCTACATAGACCTGGTGAGCCCCAGTTCCCCTCCAGCTCCTGCCACACTGCTTGGGATCAGGCCAAGCACAGCCACACTTGCACAGCCACACACATCACCCCTTTTCCAAGCAGCCCCGCAGGGAGCAGGAGCCCAGAGCAGGAGGAGCATACACCAGGGCATGGAGGAACAGGAGCTGCTGCTGCTTTCCTCTCAACTCAGAGTCACCAGGAAAAGCCCACGCTTCTGCTGCCAGAGTATATTTGATTCTTCTGCTAACCTGACCTTATTTAGTTCATTATAAGCCCCCAGGACATTGCAACTGTAACTTAAAAAGAAAAAGAAAAAAAATAGCCTAACAAAACCACAAACCTTTTCTCTGATCAATAGTGCAGGCAACTGGAAAAGGTATAATTCAATTTGTCAGCACACAGTTATTAGTTACTGTGATGGAGCCCTTCCTCCCAAGCCTCGCTTCCCTTGACGCTCCCGACGTCGCTGTCCCCAGGGCAGGGGAGCAGCCCATGATGTGACATGGAACCCGGGGAGGGCTGAGACCCAGCACAGCCATACAGGAGCTAATGGAGCTGTGACCTGTGAGCTGAGGCTTCACTGCACCTAGGAAAAGGAAAGGAGACAGAGGCAGTGTGTTCAAGGCAGTGCTGACTGCTCCTCGTTCTTCCATTGGCTTTGCAAACGCCCCTCCTGGGGTACACACAGAGTTTAGGGGCTTCCACACATCCTTTAAATGCCACTGCTCTTCCCAAGCGTGTCAGTCCTCCCTTGCTTCACTTCTCTGCGATGCTAATAAAGCCACATCATCCTCAGCAAGAACCAGGCAGGAGACTTGTCCTGTGCAAGTGCTCTAAAGCTCCCCCCCACACACTTCCTTTTTCCAAGGGGTGGCAGGGGCAGGAGCCAAAAGAGGGGAGAGAGCCAGTGTCCCCACACGGCTCTGCTGTGGGCCAGCTTGTGGCCAGTGAGAGGCCAGCAGGAAGGGAAACATGCCAGGGCATGCATGGCCTCAGAGGAAATCAATTACCACAGGAAACCAGGGGCCAGAGGCCTTGGGGAGCCTTATCACACACCTTCCACAGCTCTCCATCAGCAGCCTAGCCTGAAATTACCTCCCCTTGCTCCCCAGAGCAGTGAAAGTGGAGGGCAAAGACGCAGAGCCATGGGTAGCTGTGAATACCAATGGCTTCTGTGTGTGCTGATCCTCCTTGTCCATCCCTTGGCACGGCACCTCCTGAAACACCAGCCCCAAGAGCCCACCGTGGAGCCGAGCCATCGCTCCCCACTGAACCCCTGAGAAAGAGGCACTTCCAGCAACACTCAGCTCAGCTCCCTCCTCGCTCTCCTCCCCCAGCTCCTTCACCAGGGAAACCTCCAGATATGCATCCAGAGATGTCTCTTTCCATTTGTTGATGTCGACAGGCATATCACACACACATTCATTATTTAATCTACCTTTGAATTGGGCTAAATAGTTCTAACGATAATTACAGAGCATTTGTATTTATAGAAAACCGTTGTGCACGATCTGCATCCACAAGGATAATGCCGCTGTGATCTATAAATACAGAAGGGATGGTGTGGGAAGGCAGACAACGCTTCCAGTTGCCATGAAATGCAAAACGCATGGATGGCCCCACTGCACAGGGAGCTAATACGGTTCCTGTCCTTCGGATCACGCTGCAAACAGAGCTGAGGCGCAGCTGAGCAGCCACACAGCACCCGAGGGACAAGGAAGGGGGCAGGAGCACACTGCCATGGGGCACAGCGAGGCCAGGGCAGCAGCAGACCAGCCACAGGGATGCAGGACAGGGAGGGGATCAAAGGGAACAGAAACAGAGGGAAATGGATGCACTCAGTGCTGCCTGGCACAAAGGCTCAGAGCTCCGGAGGGTGAGCAGAGCCAGAGTTGGGGAGCAGCATGGAAGGAGAGAAGGGAGAGAGGGAGGATTCGCTGTTCCTCTTCCCACAGCAATAAAAGTTTTACAGCAGTGGAGCCAGCACTTACGCTTTTATTGCCAGCATTACAGAGGTAGAGCTTCTCCAAGCCCCAGCCCCGGGAGTCAAGTTAAGACACAGGAAGCTTGGCTTTCATAAGAAACCGACAGAAGAGGAAAGAGGCCAGCACTCCCGCCTCTCCACAAGCACTGGGGAACGTGCAAACACCCAGCTCCAATTCCAGGCAGCAAATAAAAGGAAGCCATTACTCTTAAAATTTACTTGTTTTTAAAATAATTTTATGCCTCTGGAGTGAAGATGTGCAGAGAGCAGGGAGCTGGGCAGTCCTGTGAACTGGGAGGACTTTCAAGGGGCAGCATTAGCAGTACCTTGGTAAGAGTCTGTGTGCATCCCTGTGGTCCCTGTCCACCCCCCCCCAAAAAAAATCTTTGGGCATTTCTCAGGCTTTAATTCCCCACTGGCACAGAGCCCCAGCTCAGGTGTGATGCAGAGACACCCCAAATGAGCCATGAAGCCGTTTCACAGGTGAGCTCCAGAAGGGCAGGGCCATATGGAATGCTGCTCAGCACCAGATCATGTGCCCACGCAGGCACACACACAAATTACGAGTACTTCTATTGCATTAGTGCCTGGAAATTTCATTCCAGTCATATCCCATTCAGTGAGATACTGCACAGATACAAGAGCAAGCAGCATTTTCTTACCTAGAGAGAAAAGCTGTTTTTCTCTGCATATTGGTTTAAAGCAAACACAGCCAGAGGCTGCACACGCCTGAGTAATGGCCCGTGACTGTGCCAGTGAGGAGAAGAGAGCTGACAGTGCTGTGCCCAGCCTCACTGGCTTTGAGATCTCCTTGTGCTGCCCCCACAATGGATCCACCCAACCCTGCTCTGCAGAGACCGTCCTGCACAGGAGGAAGAATCCAATCCAGGCCCTGGGTTTCTTCAGTTTAGGGCTTTGCATCGCCTGTTTTCCATTGCTAATTTATAAGCAAATATTTGGCCATCTGGCAGCCCTGTCCCGCGGGCAGCAGAGCGAACGCTTGGCTTTGCTGTGGAAAGGGCGAAGCTGACATTAAACTTCTTCCCCCGAATGCCGGGCACCCCCTTCCGACACGGCTTCCACCATTTGGCAAATGGCTCCTCCGCCATCTGCCTGGAGAGCCCTCCAAAGGGCATGGAGCCTGCTAAATATAGATGAGGAGTTTAGCAAACATTTGCAGCCAGTCTGAGAAGACTTCTCTCAAAGTTACATCTCCCCCGGCCCATCTCCCTTGCCTGTGACATCTCAGATATCCTTAAACCACCTCTGCGTTTTTTAGTCCCATTTCCTCTTTGGAGCCTTTCCCTTCCCCGTTCCCTTCTCACTACCACTCTTCACCTCTACTTTTACACAGTTGATTTCTCCTAACACTTTCCTTCATGCTCGGAGGAGGGCTCTAGATGATGCCAATGCTCCTTTCCCAGCCCACGGATCCTCAGATGCAGTGGGAGATGGCAAAGCCCGTGGGCTGAATCTGCGTTCGCTTTTCCAGGACCAACTTCTGCGCACAACATCCCAACTTTCCCTGACAGCCCCGTACAACTGACACAGGGAGCACACCATTTCAGCATGGGCACCCCAGCTAGCAGCCAGCTGCAGGCTGATTTTCCCACCTCTGCCTCAGCAGCTCACCTTTCTGTCTGACATGGAGTGCCACAAGCCTTGACCTTCACAGCCATCCACAGCTTAGCAGCCCCTTAACTCCATTTTTTCCAGGAAAGCACAAGCCCAGCTGTCTCCTCTCTGGCCCAATTTTAACCTTTCCCACCAAGAACACGGGCCAGGAGCAGTATCCCTCATGGCACCGCTGACCTGCTAAGAATGAGGAAATCTATTGTAGTGTTGGGCTGAACCACGCTAAGAGACTTCAGGCAGCTTGATCCCATTGTATCTGCTCCCTGGAAAAGGAAGAGCCGTCTGCTTGTGTTTATCATGGCAAACAAACTGAGCACAGAGGAAAAAAAATCACCCATCATCCAGGGCACGGGCACACTCAGCACGAAGACAGCCCTTGCTGGTATATGGGGCTATTAACAGTGCAACACCTGGAGTTTCCTCCTTGGGGTAGTAGAGAAAGGGAAAAAACAAGAAAACAAACCCACTTTAACAATGAACTCTGGTGTTCAGTCATGTGTGAAAGACGTGGAGAAGGGGGGCAAGAGAGAGAGTGAAAGGGAAGGAGGAGAGACAACAGAAGACAGAGTACTATTTCCTCTTCAAATATTTATTTTCAGGTCTGCCTTGAAGTGCTGCTTATTGAGATACAGAGCCTTGCCGTGCTGCAGCTTGTAAGCTCCTGCTGCAGATGTTCATGGCACTGCTTGAACTGGAGCCAGAACCACTGGGCATTCCCATCACCCAGTGCCAGAGCCCACAGAGGGGGCAGCTCTCCTTTGGGTCCCACTCACCCCCAGGCATCCGACCATGCTCTCCATCCTGTGCCCAGCACCATGCATCTTCACCTCTTCTAGCACTGTGCTTGACTCTACCTGGGACCTCACAACACACAGTTCAGCTCCAATCCTCACTTTCTCACACAAGGCTGGGAGCTGGGGCCTAGAACTGGCACTCCTCAGTCTTTTGAACTCCTTCAGTACTCACCACTGCCCTCAGGGGCAGCAGAGGTGGCCTCCATGGAGATGAGAGACTCTCCAGCCAGTTATTCAGGTGAGCTGAAAATAGTGACCAAAGCAAGGTGGCACCGAGCACCAGCCTGCTGGAAGTGACAGATCTTGGAGGAGAGCCAGAGCTGACATCCTGATCACAGACAGCAATCAAGAAATTAAGCTATCAGAGAGGCTTTTTGGGAGGGGTGAGTGTCTGTGGTTTGGTCAGATGCCAGAGCAGGTCAATAACATTTGTCCTTCCCACTGCAGATGGAGATCCTCCTCCACCCCTGATCCCAACACAGTGGCACAGCTCCCCCCTCCCACCACACAGGATGGAGGAACAGAGAGGGAGAACACCAGAACTCTGCAAAGCAGTGACTGAGGGGAGAGAGGTTAGATAGAAGCCACCTGGAGAACTCAGACCTGGCAAAACCAGCTTCACCTGCCCCTGAACTGCAACCCCAGCTGTAGATCCCTTCTGCAGGGAAGGGTGGGAATCTTCAGCTCCCAGAGCAGACACTAGGGGCCATTCCCCACACAGCCTGTGTTCCCTGGACAAGAGAAACATGGACAAAGACAGCCATGCCCAGGATTCACTACCGTAGACCACACAGTGCATTCAGCTCAGTCCTTGGGGGGGACAGTGAAAGGACCCCATCCCTTCACTATCTCAACCACTTCCATCCTCCACATGATGGGGCCTGTGGGTCATTGGGAAAGTCCTTCACTCTGCTAGAATCTCTGATTATTCCTATCTCCTGCACAGCTCAGCTCCACACACCAGGTACCAGAAACCAGGGCATGCAGAGTGCACCCGCTCTGCAATAAGCTCACGGCCTCTCACTGGCCACTAAATTACATGTCTTGAAATAGGAAAAACTGTGTTTCCTTCTCTAAAAGACTGTGCTGGGAACCCCATGGGGGGAACCCCAGCTGTGTCGCACAGCTGAGTATGAATGGACTCATCCCCACACCTCTCCTGGAGCAGCACACACAGCACTGGCACTGCAAACATCGTGTCCTTCTCCCCATCCCAGGTCTCAACTCCGCCACCCTCCCAACCCCAGCCTCATGTGTGTGCATATCTGCACTTGCACGCCTGCAGCCACACACAGACAGCTTCCTCTCTGTGCTGGGCATGAGGAATATTGATTTCTTCCCCCTTGCAATATTTCGCTTGGCTGAGCAGATTCAGAATTGAAGAGTCAGACTCTGCCTAGAGACTAGAACCATATTTAATTCCACGGTTTAAGAAGCCCTGGAGCAGGTTATTCTTATTTTAAACTACTAATGCATTTAAAAGCAAGTGACATTTCAGGGGGATGGGTGGGAGATGGCTGGTGGCCTCTGCCTCAGTCCAGCCAGCACTGGGAAGAGCTTTGCAGTTCCACTGCATCCTCACAGTCCCATCAGCTGCTCTGCCTGTGCCAGTGAGAGGTGGTGGTAAGCTACCCCCAAAAGCCAGGAGACCAGCTTCCATGTCTTCCTAACTGAGGAGAAATGAGGGGAAAAAGAGAGCAGAGAAGGGCAAGGTGTGAAAACCTCTGATGAAAATTGCTAGGTGCATTGAGGTTTCAGGATTCATATTGCCTGTTCCTGTACCAGGCTCTGCTCGTGGACACCTCAGTAAAGAGAAATTTGCAGAGAGAGAACAAAGACATGGTGCCTTGGCCAGGGGCCTGACTGTGGAGCAGGGCTGTTGGAGGGCAGAGTCATCCCCATCCACCTCCTAGACAAACACACCCTCCCAGCTGCTGCAAAGTCAGCACAGCCACTACTCTCCACAACCACACAGCCTCAGCCCGGACCTCCAGAGGAGATGTAAGGGACTTTTAAGGGAGAAGGGGGAGAATACAACAGCAAAGACTTGCCCAAAGCATCTGTGAGCCTCTGCCAAGTCCAGGCAGATGGGCACATACATTAGTCCCTCCGAGCCACCCAGATCATGTCTGCTACCCAACACAGTGGCAGAAAAAAGCCAAGTGTCCCCCGGATGAAGGGTCCAGTTCAACAGGAAGGGGTCCAGGTGAGATAAGCCCTGCTGAGGACTGGGTGAAAGTATACTGGAGAAGAGGGAGGGAAGCACAGATCCCTAAACACTGCTCATCTCCTCACATCACATCTCCAAGGACTCGTAGCACAGGTTCAGCTACAGAGCTGCCACCCTGCCCTGGCTAAGGTGGTCTGAGCACGCAAGCACCCCCTGTCCGCTCTGCCTAAGGCACCATCTCCTGGTCCCTGCCAGTTCCAGCCAGCCAGTGGCCCCACAACGTGCCCACATAGTGACAGGCAGATTGAGACGCTCTTCACAGCCTCTAAATAATGGAGATGAAGACACCGGGTGCCAGACACCTCGAGGGCGCTCTGGTCCGTGTGTGCCCACGTGCACACACATGTCACTGAGCAGAAAGAGATCCCTGACGTGACAGAGCTGCTCCCAGGGCCCCTGCAGCGGGCTCAGCTGTGAGCTCCCGGGGCGGCTGGGAAGGCAGAGCACCGGAGAGCCGCTCCCCTGGCTGGGCTGTGGGTGGCAGCCCGGGAGCTCCAGTGCTGCTCCAGTGATTCACAGCCGGGTGAGCTGCGGGCTCCGGGGGCTGCGGCAGGGCCAGGACAGCTGCAGTCGGGGAGATGGAGCGCCCACCGCAGCAGCCATGCATTAGCTCGCTGCGGTCGGCCCTGACACTGCACCCTCTTAGCTGTGGCATTGTATTTTGACTGAAGCAGACAGGCAGGAGAATGAAAATGGATCCTTTTATGTCAGCTCCCCGTGCACACTGTAACAGCTCTTGACATCTTTGCCCAGCTGTGTTCCTCGCTGGTGCTCACATACGGGCCGAGCTGGGATTGCACGGGGAT
Organism: Hylia prasina; assembly: GCA_013397195.1. Lineage (NCBI taxonomy): Eukaryota > Metazoa > Chordata > Aves > Passeriformes > Sylviidae > Hylia > Hylia prasina. Next base: position 110,473 of record VYXD01009049.1, on the reverse strand, counting down.
TGCAAACTGCTCCAAGCACTGAAAGCATCCATTTGGGCACTGGGCTAACACCCCACAGGGACACAGGCAGAGTGGGCCTTGCTCAGGAATGGGACACAAAGTCTGGTTTGGATCTGGTGCTCAGCTGGCCAGTGCCAAAGGCTGCAGGTATTGATGCCACGGGGCTCCCAGCGCAAAGGTGTGTCCTAGGGCACCTCCTGGAAGCAGATCCAGCTTAAACTCAAGCTCATCTGCCTGAGTAATACCAGGCACAGGCAGCTCCAGCAAGACTTGGTGAGTTCAGTACACAACAGGGCCAGGGCTGCTGAAAGTTTGGATGCAAGGAGGTCACACATGGGGGGCTATGAAGGGACCCACAGTGCTTGGGGAAAGGCCTGAGTGAGGAGGAGACAGAAGGAATGGATGAGCACAATTAGCTGTGGTAAAAGCCAAGGCTGTGAAAGCCCATTACCATTAGAGTAATTATTGCAATTACTATCTTTTCATATTTTTGACAATTCAGTAAGAATTAGCTTAACAGAAGAAAACATTTTCTGTTAAGTGCTGGTGAATCTAAAACAGAGAAGTAAAATGACTTTTCACTTTACATCTGGACATTTCTAAGGATTTACCCAATTCTGTAAAATAAAAGTCAAGGAACCTCCCAACCAAAGTTTTCTTACTAAAGGAGAGTAGCAATTAATTCATAGAGAAAACAGCATAATGAAACCCCAAGACATTATCCTTTTTCTGCTTTTCTGTCCCAAACAATTCAGCAAAACAGAGGCAGGTCTCTGGGGACATGGTTTAGCAGTGAGCTTGGCAGTGGTGGGTTAATGGTTGGACTCAATGATGTTATGAGGTATTTTCCAGCCTAAACAATTCTGTGATATCTTGTCCTGATCTGCTGAGACAGGCTGATGTCACCAGAGCTACTGACAGCTTTGGCACATGGGTGCAGCTGGGGCACCTATCCTCCTTCCCCCATCTACCTAGAGAACCAGCACAGGCAATAAACCCATAATGAAATGGCTTTAGAGAACAAAGTGTGTATAAGGACAAAGCTGGAATGAATGAAAAAGTATATAAAAATAACAAAAAAAGGCATTGCAATTAGCTAAACTGTTAAATGAATAAAAAGGTATTAAATAAAATTTCCTGAATGTCAAGTTGACACAGTTTTTTACGTTCAGGCAAGGAAATGAGTCCCTTGAGCAAATCTCCCTGCTTTAAGAGAGCTGGGCATTAAAGGCTTTCTGCTGGATGTGGCTGGCTGAGGTGCCTTTGATCTGGGCTGCTGGATGCAGCTCACATCTCCCAGCCAATGTAGCCCTGAACACAACCCCTCCTCCCACATCCACACCCTGAGGACAGCACTGCAGGGCTGGCCAAAGCCAGGGCTCCCTGGGAACAGGGAAGCTGAGCCTCTCCAGTGCCATCCAAATGCCCCCAGCAGGTCTTTTCATCAGGCTTTTACATCCTGGTTTGCCATCTCTCCTCCAAGTAGGACAGAGCAGCAGCGCTGCTCTGTCACACCTCCACTTTCACCTCTCCTGCAGGCACCAGCAGCAATTTTCCCTCTCTGGGGAAAACAGTTTTCTTTGGCAGCATGTTACCTGTCAAAGGCTCTTCCCTCGGTGCCTCCTGAAGCAAGTGAAACCTTTCTTTTGGGGAACGAGGGGAATGCTCCCTCCTGTGGCAAACACAGCCCCAGCCCCGCTCCCCGGCGTGAGGAGCCCCAAAAGGGGCCTGGCTGCCTCACTCCCTGGGCCTACAGAACAAACATCCAGCTGCTCAGAAGCACCACAGGCTGCGACATTATTTCCTGCCTGCAAGGTCATTCATGGGAGATAACTACGGATCCAGAGATATGTATACATATGTATGTATTTCTGTACCTCTTCTGTGCTTTGTATATAGTAATAAATATATAACCCAGGAACTTAACCAGTGAGGTACCAACAAAGCCATCAAATGAAGCAATTTGTCTCAGACAATTGCCTGAGCTGCCTCCGATGTCGCTGTCTCGCCACTGACAATAAGAGGCTCTTAAGTGTCCTGAAATTGTACTGTGAGCTCCCCAGTGCTCTCACCGCCGCCTTCCTTCCTCTCCCTCGAGCTCCTTCCGTGTTTCACCAGCAAAACACTTTCTTACGCAAATAAACATGCAGGGAGGCACAAAAGGCATTTTGTCTAGGATTTCAACACAACCATGTATTTCTCATTCAAATATTCAGCTGTATCCTTCAGAGATCAAAAGCACAGCATTGAAACGAGGCGAAGCACGAACATCCCAAGCCAATAGCTCAAGCTTCCCTTTCATTCCTGTTCTGGCTGAGGAAGTGGATGAGAATTCCATCACTCTGGTGGCTCCCAGGTGTCACAGGCCCAGGACAGGTACAGCTGTCTCACACCACCCACCTCCCAGAGCCCTGCGCTGCCAGGGATTATATTAATGGCCATTAAAGCTTTTATGAGCACTGCCTGTGCTACCAGCAGGTGACCTATGTGCTGTGAGGTCTCCAGGAAGGTGCAAGCTGGGTTTGGCACAGCCTGGACCAACTGGAGAAAGCTCACTGCTCCCAGATACCTGGAGTGGGGTCTGGCCCAGGGAAGGGTCACCCTGTGCTGCACCAGCACCCAGGGAAGCCACAACTCACTACACAGTATCCTCAACCAGCACCCAGGGAAGCCACAACTCACTACACAGTATCCTCAACCAGCACCCAGGGAAGCCACAACTCACTACACAGTATCCTCCAGCACAGCCAGCACTGAGGCATCCCTGCCACCTTCACACAGAGTAGCTATAAAGGGAAGAATGGATAAAGTGGTGTAACCCTTACCCAAAACATGCCCACAAGCCCCTCATGCACCCCTACCTTTCAGCCAGAGACCACACCTGTACTGCACCCCAGGCTCAGGTTTACTAACAGGGACCAGCTTCCCCGCACAACCACCTCCATGACTGCAGCCCATCTCCCATCCCAAACAGCCTTTCCCATGGGAACATGTTGGGGAAATAGGGCTGAGTCCCAGCAGCTGCCCACTGCTCTCCCCACCTCACTAAGGACAGTGCTTAGCAGGGGCCATGGGCTTGGGCACGTTTATTGTATAATATATGAACTCATACCAGATTTATAAGCCCCTCCTGGCTCAAATCACATTGTAATTCTGAACAGTCTTAAACTCATTTAAATCCTAATAAAAACACCGCCCTGCATTTGCATTCACTGCTTGTGGGTCCCTGCAGCTGCTGTGACAGCAGTTCCTGTGGAATTGGTAATGTCTGGAGGCTGCACACCGGAAGCCATCCCTCACAGGAGGGGTCAGGACACACACTTAACAGGACAATTAAAAACACAGATGCAAGAAAGGGACCTCCAGACTGACCCAGGGTGATTGACAGAGCAGTTGTGTGTCAAAGCTTTCACAGTAACAGAGAAGAGCAGCAGCACCAGCATGGAAACCTCAGTGTCCCAGCTCCTCTGGAATCGCAGAGGAGATCCAGGCTCCTGTGTGGACACAGGCACAAGGCACCTGCAGACAGCACCCTAAGTGGGTTTAAAAGAGAACAGGGAATTACTAAAGAAGCACCAGCAAACAAACCAGGCTGCAGGTGCTGTGGGAAGTGTGTGTGTGAACCACACAAGTGCCCTAGGGCAGGTGGGGACATTCCCAGCAGGAATCTGCCCTTGTTCCCCACATATTCCAGTGTGCCACAGTTCGGCACACCAGGCACATCACACCCTGGGGAGGGCACTGGGGTTGCATCTCAGCAGATCCTCCACCCCAGTGCCACTGGCACAAAGCGCCAGTCTCGCCCTTTCCTCCCAAATAGAGACCAGCTGTGCTCCAGCTGTGCCATGGGATGTGAGGGGCTGGCTGACAGCAGCCCCATGAGGCCCAGCTCCCCTCACCAAGCCCACACAGCTCTCCCACCCCACCACAGGCACAGCAGTGTTGACTCAGGCCCTGCCCAGTGTCTTTCCCCAGCACTGATGCCCCACTACTCCCTGCTCCACAGCCTCTCGCCTCTTCTCCAGGTTCAGCCCTGCTCCATTCCCATCCCTCCACCCCACTCACCCTCCTTGGCACTTGTCCAGTGCTTTATGCCTGCCTGGTTTTGGCAGTGACATTAATAGGCTCCCCTGAAACTGTGAGATTATGAGCTATACCCATCCAGCTACAGAAATACTAATTATTAGTAACTGTATGAGATAAATGGAAATATCAATGATGAAAGTCAATATTATTGCCTTCTTTGTTCCTGTTTGTTTTATTTGTAGATGAAAGGACCACTCAGGCCATCTCCTCAGGATGTGGCCAGGAGCTGGAACAGCTCCCCTTGGCAAGCTCATCCAGAGCTGTGCTCTGATAAGAAATCATACTGCACACATGCTTGCAAAGGGCTCTCTAAATCAGCAGCCCTCAAAAGCAGTCATTGTCTTTGATTGATTCATAAAACTGGAGCTGCTTCCATTCCCTGCTCCAGAACCAGGCAAGGGAGGATTTAAGGAAGGGAGAAGGTGTAGTGTGGGTGGAAGTGATTAATTGTGGAACATGGCATGGCACTGGGAACGCCCCATGGTTTGGCTGGGTTTGCTGCTCACGCCTTCATCCTCTTCACATGGTGAAGGCACCAAGATGGGAACCAAGGACCCCTCCCAGGCTCCGACAGAGATTCCCAGGCAAGTCCCAGGGCCCTGCTGTGGCCGGGTGAGCACTTACAACATCAACACTGCCTTAATCAGCAAGTCTGCTCCCTCTGCATGTTCTGAGTCAGAGCTGCTGATTTTGGTGACAAGAGACTTTTTTTTTTTTTAAGCCCTATTAGCCTTGCAGAGCTAACACAGCTAACAGCAAGTGAATGGGATACTAATTTTGGATCACACCTCACAGCACTGAGAGAGCAATTCCTGGAGCAGCCTGTCTCCACTGGCAAGCCACATGCTCCCCCCAGCCATGGGAGCAGGACACAGCCAGGAGGGAGCCATGGGTGCACCAGGGGCATTATTCTTATTCCTAGTCTACCCTAATATGTCACTAAACTACCTCCATTCTCTTCCAAGCTCTCAGTCCATCACCAGCAAATATTCACAGGAACAAACCAGTCCTCTGAGTTCCAGCTTGCCCCTCTCCAAGGGTTGATGCAGTGATCTCACCTTCCTGCAGTGAATACAAACCATCCCAGCCCCTCAGTGCTAACCAGGACAAACACTCCTGCTGCCTCTCTCCATGTGCAGTGGGATCAGGAGAAGTGGAAGCCTTGCAGGAGTAATTAGAACAGTCTTTAAAAAGCAGTCAGCCTATCCTAAATATTTCATGGAAGGTAATATTTTTTTAAAAAAAAGCTGCCTCAAAACCCCTCCTTGCCCCTTGGTGCACATCAAGGTGCAATTAAGCAGAAAGTACCAAGGCATAAATCCAAAGAAACAAACTGCCAGGCGCACCCACCTCCGCTCTCGCCTCTTCCCTGTGGTTAACACTGATGTGACATCCCAAAGCTGTGTGTGCACACCATATAATCTCCCACCCCAAGACAAGGGAGAGCTGGCTCAACTGCTAGAAAACCTCAGAAGCCTCCCAGTCTCACAATCACAGTGCCCAAATTCCTGCCACAAAGAGTCCCTGATGGTCCCCACCAAAGCACACGGGTACTGGAAAGCCCTGAGCATCAGGCACTGTGCATAAGATCCCACCAGTGGGCTCTGCAGAGCTGCTGGACTCTGATGGTGGCACCCAGCAAATGCACTCAAGGTGCCACCCTCGGGTGGGGCAGCCTGGCTCCCTGTCTGGCTTGCTAGATTTTTGCAAAATTAGTAATTATTTTTAACAACAGAAAAATCTCTTGATAGCTTTGTCAGCCCTCAGAGGGAGATGTTTTAGAAGAAATCTGTTTTAATTCAGAGACCCAGGTGGGAACCAGGTAAGGCACAGAACAGAAATTCAGGGCTTTCCTTGGTCCTGCTGGGGTGAAGAAGCCAGCCTTCCAAAAGAGGCCACAGACACCTCTGCCTTGTGACATTTCTACCTCCAGCCCAGTTCTCTCTCTCAGCTCTCCCAGTCACACTGTTTAATCACAGCATTTGGGCCAGCTGAAGACAAGAGTGGCCCTGCTGTCCCCACTGTCCCTGGGGACAGCCCCAATACTGCTGCCACTCCTACATGTCACCCCCCTTGTGGGGACACCAGGCTTTTGATGCAACCTTGCCAAAAACTTGCTTTTCAATAGTGAAAATCCAAGACATTCCACGGGGCCTTAGTGGAAACCCTGCTGCAAATCTCTCATCACATCACCAGAGCTAGCAACACCAGAGAGGACATGGGGGATTTTTTGGGAGCATTTATAGCGCATGCAGTCGGAGAGGAAGAGAAACATCCCTTGGAAACCATAGCAGTTCAAAGATCTACTCAGTTTAAACACTAACATTCATGCATTAAAAATCCACTTGGGCTCAGAACTAAACAAACCCTCTGACCACATCATCCAGCCCAAGGTTTGCAGGCTCCCTGGGGAGAGGGCTTATGTGCCTACAGGATGCTCAGGTTGAGATCCCTGCTCCCAGCACCACGTCCTGCTTCCCCCTCCAAGCTTCTGGGCAGGGCAAAAGACTGTGGGGTGTTTGGGACCCCAGCTGTGCCTGGCTCCCTCTTCTTGCACTACTTAGTGGACAGAGCAGCCTGAGGAACTTACCACACCCTCCCCTCCATTATCCCCAATTCCCTAGGAAATAACTTTTGTCCTTTTCTCAAAGGAAAAAAGCGGAAGGAAAACCAAAACCACCTAATTTTTTAAACACTGTTCTTAGGAAAAACCTTCAGTTTTTGCAAAGAGCACTCTGAAAGAAAATACCCAAATCCAAACACAGAGCAGATGGTTCTTGGTGCTTACATTTTCAGGAGGACTTTAACCAGCAGGATCATTTCCCAGAAGAATCTTGTTTTAAGAGACAATCACTAAAAATAAACGCACTTCAGAGCTTGCTGTTGAAAAGGTATTTTCACAGAAAACTGCTATTTCCATGGTCCCTGTACTTGCTCTGTCAGCCCTGACACAGTGGGAGCTCCTCCTCGGAGCATCCTTCACACACAGGGTCCAATCCACACAGAGCACCTGTGGGAGCAGGGAGGGACGTCTGGGCTCATTCCTGATTACCATAAAACAGGAAACAGCAACAAGAAGCTACAAATACCTCTCTGGAAAGCTGGAAATGCCTCTCAGGCTCCTCTCACGCAGGAATGTGAGGCAAGGTAAGGACAGGTCCCTTTTTTGCATGCACCAGGTTGAGCCGATGCAGCCCGCTCTTTGCTTTGAGCAAAGAACAACATAAGGGAGAAATTATATATCTGAGTGTAAAAGGGTTTTACCTCACTGTTTTGATTGTCTATTCCCTGAACCAGGCATGGAACATTGCCCGTGGGCAATCCCAAGTGAGCTCTGTGCTCTGCCCCACGTGGAAGTGCCCCTCCCAGTGCCACCACTCCCGCTGAACAGAGATCCCAGCACACTCCTCCATCTCCCACTACTTTGGACAACATCCAGTTCCAACAAACCCTCCCCCAGCTGTGGCAGATGAAAGATGCTTGAATCATCCTAATTTTTTTTTTCTTTTTCATTAGGAAACCAAACTCTGCTCTTCACCGAGAGATCCTTTTTATTCTCTCTCGAGGACTGACATCCTGGGAAATTGCCTCAACCCAGTCGGCTCTGATGTTTGCTGTCTCACGCATCTCCCGTATCGGGCTGACAGCTCACAGATTTCAGCTGAGGATGGGGATGTGCAGAACAAGCCCAAACCTGCTCCTGTCTCTTTTAACTGTCCCAGCAAGAGCGCGGGGAGGAGGCTGAGCCAGGGGAGAGCGTGCAGGAGCCGTGCAGCGATGATAGAGACATCTCAAAAACCATGGCTTTTTGAGGACCCTTCTCGCCCGCCCTCTCCTGGAAGATGAAACCACTCCTGCCCAGCATTCCCAAGCTACAGCTTCTGGCTGCCCAAGCTGAATCACTCCACGTGGGCAGCGTTTGTCCCTCCCTGATGTAACATGAGCTGGAGCAAAACCCCCTAAGCACAGCCACACAATCCCATCACCGAGCCCTTTCTCAAAAGTAGCACCATTCAAATATTCGTCTTAGAGGCTTCTCCCCCGGTAAAATACTCCCCTGTGCAGGCACAATGGACTGACTGAACACTTCCTGCCTGCCCCATCAGGAGGGCTGGGAAGCCACTCCAGACTAAGGGGGAATGAAAAGGCATTTTTACCACCCTTTTGGCAATGAAAACCAGTCCAGCCCTGGACTCAGCGGAACAAATGCAAGTGTGTGTCACATACAGCAATGCCCCGAGCTCAGGTGCACCTACCTGGGTCAGATGAAGGCAGGATGCTGGGGGATCAGATGCCAGGTGTGCACTGGGCTTTGGCCTCTCCTCTGCTTTCCACTCATGCACTGTGAGCAAAAGGAAACCAAAATTAGGGCTTTAAACTCGGCATTTGAGAGGCAAGCAGGAGAGAAATTAAAAAGCTGTGAATGCTTTTCCCTCTCCCTCCCAAAACTGAGCTCAGGCAAGCTCAATCTTCATCCAAGCTGATATTTAAAAGTTATAAATCAGGCTGTAACAGACAGAAAAACACAACTACCAAAATTTAGTGGCCCTGCTGCTGGAAGGCCCAAAATGAACTCCTTAAGAGAGCCATTTTCCCACAGAAATAGAGCAGGTCTGTACTTAGTAGAGCATTGATCTGCTGACAGCTACCAGGACAGATTTGGGCCAGAGCACTTGGGAATCATTTGCAGTGATCTCTGAAGAAGCACATGCATGCAAAACCCCTTGGAAAAACACTGTTGTAATGCATTGCTGCAGCTGATTTTGTTGAGTCTAGATGTCACTCACTGGTCAGCACAGGCTTACACCTCCTTCCATAAACCTCCCCCAAGCAGCTCAGTCCCTGGCTGCATCCCTGAATCCCAGCCAAATGTTTCACAGAGGACAGGAACTGCAAAATATCACCAAAGTGCCAAGCTGCAAAAGGCTCTCACAGCTTGGGACCCCAGCAATGAGGCACGAGGCTCAAACTGGGGACATTGCATCCCATGGACCCAGAGGGCTCTCACTGAGATGTACTGGGATTTGGAGATGCTGCATTACAGCCATGGTCAGCCCAGAACACAGCCACAAGTCCTGGGGACAACAGGCTGGGTCCTGAGAGATGGCAGGAGCTCGGTCCAGCTGAGGGGTGCACAGGCTGCCAGCACTGGGGTGTCCCAATTTACCCAACCTGGGGCTCCCTCCCATTGCCACCACAGCTGAGGCATGTGCTGGAGATAGAAGAGCTCAGCTGCAACCCTCCTGCAGGTGGGGGAAAAGTGCCCCACATTCACCATTTCCCATCACAATTTTTGCTGTTTCAGGAGATGACGTCAAAGCAGGGGGATGTACTCCTCTTTTCTTGCCATAAAAAGCCATTTCTCTGACTCCTCAGCCACTCCACAAACAGGGGGCACAGAGGAGCCTCAAGGAGGTGTGAACGCTGCTGGAGGGGCTCCAGTCCCATACTGGACTCTGTCTGTCTTCCCAGGACAGGGACACAGTGTTGGGCTGGCCAGAGCCTCTCCCTTGCTCACCAGCTTTCTTGAAGGAGTTATCACCCAAGATAACCCAAGAAAAGCTAAAGCATCTGATTTCCAGAGCTGTTGAGTGCTCTTGGCTCTCGCTGGCTTCAAACCCAGGTGTTGCTGCCCCAGCCCCTGGCTAATTGTCACTGTCACAGGGCCCTCATAGGAGCAGATGACTTGGCAGACAGGGGGCAGGGAGGGCACAGGTGAGGGGGATGCAGTGCTTGCTCACCTGCCCAGCACCCTTATGCACATAGCCCCTGCACAGACAGGAGCTGTAACACCAATTAATGGTTCCTTGGTTTTGGGGGGAGTTATTCCTGTTACTGTCTACTCCTCCTTAGGAACTCATACATGAGCAGATCTTGCAACAATTCCCAAAGCTACCAAAAAAACCCATCTGCGTCAAAACTGGGAGCACAAATGCCTCTACTTTAGGGGAACAGAACCTGCCCAATCATGCTTCAAAGGACATCTGAGGTCCTAACATTGCTCAAGATCCTGCAGAAAGCATTAGAAAAATGGGAAATTACTTATTTGGCTTATTTTTTGCTTTCACGCATCGCTTATTTTAAAAGACTAAAAACATGTTTATGAGTTTAACATATTTAAATGGATCAAAATCTGTTCAGCAAGGATGGAAAACAACTCTCCCACCCCAAACTTCTTGTGGGCTGGGACCTGCTTTTCAATCTTCCACCCACAGCAAATATTTCAAATCCATTTTTAAACTGAAAGGCTGGGGACAGATCGGGGAGAGGACCTGTGTGGGGGACTGTGCCACTGTTCTCCTTCATCATCACCCCAAGCACCCCTTACCTACAGTCACTCAGGGACACCTGGGCAAGGGATCAGCTGGGAACAGGGGACAATACAGGCATCTGTGTGTGGGGACAGCATCCAGAGAAGATAAAATGAGAGGCTTTCCTTCCTCCTCCTCCTCCATCAGCAGCTTTCCACAAGGAGGATCAATGCAGCCCACTGTAACTGCACCGTTGTTCCATTTTTAATTAATGAAAGAAAAAACTAATCATTGAATTAAACTTCTCATTACTCCAGCTGAATACCCTCTAAGTAAATTTAATTACTGTACAAACTGGGTTTCTCCCTGCCTGTTTCATCAGCTACTGATAAAGATGGAGGAAGGGGGGAAAAGAGGGAGAAATGAAAACAGAGGAAGAGAGTGGAAGGTGGGAACACTAAATGCAAACCCAGAGGCACATGATTCAGGAGGTTTCAGGGGCTTCCAGTAAAGGCCTGGGGAAAGACTCTCCCAAAACAGGGTGGAGGGATTCCCTATGGGGTAAACCCAGAGGGACACGGTTCTGCGTCCCTCTCCAGCATTGCCACTCACACCCTGGGCTCATGGCCACCTGTAAAACAGCCAACAGAGGTCTGGGCACAACCAGCTCCCCCTCCAAACAAGGGCAGACACTGATCCTTTCTGATCTCATACACCTCCAAACAGCCAGTTTTTTTCCTCTGCAACAAAGGCAGCAACCCTCCAACACTTCAGCAGGGAGCCAGTGCTGACAGAAGCATGGGAACACATGTGAACAGATCTTGAACACCTGCTGTCCCACCACGCTCCCAGACACCTGCCTGGAACGCTGCGTTTGAAGCCTTCCTGCTGGAGTGGGAGTCCTGCACGCCCAGGCTGTGGGGAGCCAGGATGTGCCAGCAGCACACTCCTCCCAGGAAATCAGCCTAGGATGCCTTCCTGCAGCCCCTCGTGTTGCTGCACAGGTTTTGTTTATGGCACGATTTTGGGGCTCTCCGATTGCCCTTCTGTGATTCAGCCCTTCATTCCTCCTTCCTGACAAAGGGGCATGAGCCAGCACGGCCCCATTCCAAGGAATCCAGCAGCCCACACCAAGCACAGCCCCCTCCCAACATTTTCCTCCACATCCAGCAGTTCTGTGTGATTGGATAGGGTCACATTTGGGATAGACTGGGGGTGGAGAGGGTGTGGTAAATAAAAAGCATAGCTATTTTCACCAACTGGGTAGTTTCAGCTGAGCTGGGTGGTGGAAGTGCTACCCAGGTGCCGGCCGTGATGGGATTTGGGATGTATAGGTCAGATCACGTCCTCCTTGCCATTTAGGGGGCCAACAGGAGCCCATGCAGCTTCTCCTGCTGCCCCACAGGGAGGGTCTTGTTCTCCCCCCATCAGGGAGGGTCTTCTTTCTCTCCTCCATCCCCAGAATGGTTTCTCCTGTTCAAAGAGAGCTACAAAAAGGTTCTGGGCAGACCAGAAGGTCCCTTCTGCATCACATTTATCTCCCCAAACTGGGCTTTCCCAAACACCAGATGGGGAAAACAGGTAACAGGCACAGATGTGGCTCTGCAGGGAGGGAATGGCACTGGGTGAGAGCTACCACACACCTCTGGCACCCAGCACAGGTCTGGACACTGGGGCCACCCCCACAGCCCGGGAGGATGCTGACTCCAGGTGGGCTCAGCACAGCACACTCTCCTCTCTAGCACAAGCTTTCTGCTGTAGCTAAAACTGGCTCCCACAGGCTCCTGCCATCACCAAAGTCATTGGTACAACATGTTCTGCCACCACAGGCTCTTCCCAAACTCCCACTCAAAAATCCCCAACACTGTGTGCTACGGGCCCCACAGCTCCCACTCCCTCACACGCTTGTCTTTTGTCCTGGTGATTAGACAGAGAAAAAAAAGTAATTCAGGATGACCAAAGTGCTTTTTTTCTTTGCCAAATTTTAAAGCTCCAGTAATAATCTGGGGCTGAATGAAACATTTTGTTTGGGCTGAAGTGAAGCTTCCATTTTGTTGGTAGGTGGCTTCCCCCCCACACTGGGAAAAAAAAAAAAACTAGAAAAAATCCAAAATGAAATGTCATCTTGAAACAGATGGCTGAAAGGTTTCATTTTGAAAATGTCAAAATCAAACTTTTCAGTGTTTCACTTTTTTTTTCCCAGCCAAAGCCACTTGCTAAATACAACCTGAATTCGTGAGCTGAGTCTGTTGACTGAAACCTGAATTTTTTTGGTGCATAAGCTGTTCCCCCAGAGCATTTTTTTGCAGGCCGGAGCACGCACCCCACACTGTGACCCTCCTGCAGCGGGGGGACGCACGTGGAGTCAACGGGAACAGTGACCCTGAGCACAGTGACCCTTCTGCAGGGCAGTGTCCCAGGAAAGGAAAGTGAAAGGCCAGGACTTACCGTGGCAGCAGCTCTCTGCAGCTCCTCTCTGGGGGCTGGCAGGGGGTCCCCAGCAGCGGGGACAGAGCCGGGTGCTGCGGCCCCGGGCGCGAGGGACAGGGTGGTCCTGCCTGTCTCATGGGACCCAGCACGGAGCAGGGGGCACCTGGCTCAGCCCCAGACACACAGCCCTGCAAGACAGGAGGAAGGGGACAGTGTGAGGAGGTGCCAAGGGATGTGACCTCTCCACAAGGGACTGCTCACTCCCACGGCTGGCCCAGCGCTCCCTGCAGGGAGCCCACCTCATGGCAGCACGGGCTCTGCTCACCTTGCTCCGGAAGGGACAATGTCCACCCCAAACCTGCTCAAAACCAGATCCCAGGGATGAGGTCTAACAACCAGGTTGGTGCTGATCAGGTCTTACCAACAGCATATCTCACAGCCTCTCTCCCACGCCTTGGGTGCCAGTCCCCACAACTGCCTCCTGCCAGCACCACTGCAAGGTGACTGCATCCCCACACGCAGATGTCTGAGTGACAATGTGATAATGGAGGGCAGCCACACACAAGGCTCCCACTCTCAGCAAGCAGGAATCAGGTTTTGATTGCCAAGTTCAACAGTCCAAGAGTTTTCAAGCACATTGCAGCACCTCTAAATTCTGCCTTGAATTTTGGGCCTCGGCACACAGAAGGGCAATGGAAATATTTTAAATCTGCTTTACGTTTGCTATTGATTCCCAAAGAGTGACAAGATTCCCAGGGTACACTGGCAGAAGCACAACAGGCCAGATTCACAAGGGTGCTCTCAAAAAAACAACCCCAAAGCTTTAATCCAACACAAAATCAGTTATAAAAATCTGATATATGCTCCACAAGAAGCTGGATAAGGAAATCACACGCCACAAAACCCTACAAAAGCAGGAAGAGACACCTAAACCCCAAGTCCACTGGAGTTCAGGTTAGAAACTTGTAGGTTCATTTTCTTTTCCCTTTCCTGAACCTCTGGTTCAGCTCAGGAGCAGAGATGCAGCAGGACCATCACCCTTCCAGCATGATCACAAACCACAAAATGCCGAGGCTGGTGTCGGAAAACTTGTTTGTAGGAGATCACCAGCCCGATAGCTCCCTGAAAGAGGATTAGGTGCAGCTTAGACTAAGCATCTCAACAGTATCAACCCGTAAGAAGATGCTCAGCCGTTGCCACTGCTAAGGTAACATGGAGACGGATTTATCCACTGAGAGGGAAAATATTACTTCTGAGAGCCTCTCTCATCACTGAGAGGGGAATTTGCCGGGTCCTTGGCTCCGTGTCGACAGGGGCAGGGCAGGCAGGAGCCTGCTGGATGGACTCACGTGGAACAGGAGGCAGGCTGGCTCCAAACTCAAGCCTCCTCCCAAGTTCAGGGGGCGGCAATCGGAAATTAAGCCCATCTGTTCCTAAAACGTTGCACTAGTGGAGAGGTAAGGAGGCTGAGAATCTGAGCTCCAAAGCAGCTAAAAGCATGGAGAGACAGAGCTGCCTGGGAGGGGAGGGATGGTGTCTCAGGCTCACCACTGCAATGAGTTTGGAGATCTCAACTGAATCTCTTGAGCAAGGGAGGTGCTGCCAGCACCATGTGGGTCCCCTGCACCAGCCCACCCTGGTAAAGGGAGAGATGAGGCAGCTGAAGTGCCCCAAACCTCACGGAAAAACTAACAAGGGAAGGATAGATTACATATTAGGAAGGAATCCTTCCCTGTGAGGGTGGGGAGGCCCTGGCACAGGTTGCCAAGAGAAGCTGTGGCTGCCCCTGCATCCCTGGAAATGTCCAAGGCCAGGCTGCACACGGCTTGGAGTGACCTGGTCTAGTGGAAGGTGTCCCTGCCCATGACAGGGGTTTTGGGACAATTTGTCCTTGAGGGTCCCTTCCAACCCAAAACATTCTGTGATTCTGTGAAGAGAAACTGAGGCAGGCACCAGGGGTACAAGGAGCTACCACAGCCACTTCCACCAGCAACAATTCTGGCCTGGAAAACTGGCTTTGTCATATGGAATGGTTTCACAAAGAGTATCAAGTGATCCATCATCATCAAAGGAGCCAAGTTTTATGTGTTTGAAAGCAACCATTGCCTTTTTCCCCTCCCTCTGAGCCCACTTTTAATTTTAAGTCTCATTTCTTTTCCACCCCAATCTAAACCATCTCCGCTGTCAAGTCCTTGCATTTCTGCCATATTTACTCAAATAATTTCAAACCAAATCTCCACATTTTCCTCTTCTCCCTTGAAATAATGATGCTAAACCAGGAAACATTTTTTTTGCCCAACTCCTGCTAAAAGCCAGGACAGCAGGGTGCTGGCTGGGAGCAGAGGCATGGGAAGTAGCAGCCAGGTGGGATTCGGAAGTGTTGCCTCCAAAGCGCCTCTTGGCTCCAGGATGTTCAAAAAAGTAATTTTTTTGCAGATCCTTTATTCCTGAGAGATAGAAATAACAAGGGAGCAGAATTGGATCAGGCATGGGGAGACAGAGGGATATTTGACTGATCCTGAGCACCACTCAGGTTACCCAGGGTCAGGGCAGGAAAGGAGGCTGATTCCTCCAGCGTCAGAACAGGGGAGGAATACCTAGTCCCTCATGCTTCAAGTAGTAAAAATTCAGATTTAGCAAAGAGTATTTATGAGACTTCAGGGGGGAAAAAAAATCCATGCCACAGGGAATAACAAGGCTTTCTTGTGGCTGGCAGCTGAACAGTATAAATCTATCCGCTGGGTATAAATTGTTTAAGCAAAAAATCCCTCTCAACTGAAATATTTTGCAAGAAAAATAGCAATAAAAAAAGGAAAGAACTCTGAACCCTCGTCATTTCTCTCCTCAAGGTCAGAGCTGTTATCCTCTTTTGTGAAGGAGAAAAATCCACCTTTCACTAGGAAGTGTAGCCAAAAGAATTGAAATATTTAGGATGTGAGTGCATTACTGCCTGGACTGACCTGCCCAGCTGGACTAGACTAAATCTCTCGATTTTACAGGGAGTTATCTTTCAAAAGCAAGTGGTGAGGAGGCTGAGGCACCCAGGGTAAAGGAGACATCAGCCCCTGGGACTACAGCAGTCAAGGAGAGTGTTGTGTGTCAGAGCTCAGGATCTAGAGCCTCTCTGGTTACTATGCAGAGGCTGTGCTAAGGTTGCTGCTTTAGTGCACTGCAGGCACTAAATTAAGGGGACATTTACAACCCACAATGCAGAGAAGCAGCTGCTGAAGGTGGCCATGGTGAGTGACTTCACCTCTGGGTGAAAGGCCCTTGGAAAGAAATCTCAGCCACAAGGAATCAAGATGGGGAAACAATGCCAGGACATCTCTGGGCACCTGCAGCAAGTGGGGGACCAGCAGCAGCCTGTCCTGCTCAGTGCCAGCCAGGGCCTGACTCTGGAGGGGATGCAAAGCCCACAAAATACTGAAGCTTGGCCCAATTAGCAGAGTTCTCATGCAACAAACTGCACCATCACCACCAGAGCAGCACTCCGAGGGATCTGCTCCCCAAATAAACTCCCAGACCAATCCCTGCCCAGACTTGGCATGACACAGACCAAGAAGGCAGCTGCCCACAGCGTCAAGCAGTTTCTGGTGGCAAAACAAGTCCTGGTGCCTGCTCGGCCTTTTTAACTGCACTTGATGGCCAAGCAGGCTGGGGCTGCCAAAAAGAGGGTGACACATGGTGACAGCTCCTGTGGCTCTTCTGGGGAGCAGTCAGCACTGCTCCTTGCCTCCTCCCACACCCATGCCAAGCCCAGCTCACCAGGGCTTTCCACCCAGCACTGCTCCTTCCTCCTCCTCCATGCTCGGCAGGAACAGCCAATTTCAACACAGGCCAAAACTCAGTGTGCTGGCACAGGTGAGCCAGCCCTGCCCCCTGCTTTCTCTCTTCCATGGTC
This sequence comes from Hylia prasina, assembly GCA_013397195.1. NCBI lineage: Eukaryota > Metazoa > Chordata > Aves > Passeriformes > Sylviidae > Hylia > Hylia prasina. The sequence continues at coordinate 93,805 of VYXD01009049.1, read as the reverse complement.
CTGTGGAAGTACCCAGCTTGTTTCCTGATGGAAGTCCCCGGGAGCTTTTCCTTGCAGGTCCAGGAACATACTGTACTGTGCTCAGCCATGCAGGGAAGGGGATGGCTCTTGGTGGGAGCTGGCACAGACCTATTCCTGCCCAAGGCACAGGGCCCAGAGGCAGCCACCTCCTGCAAGTGGCCAAGGGAAGAAGCAGAGGAAGAGCAGAGATGATCTGACAGACATGCAAGCAAGATGAGGAGAAACAGATTCACTGGGAGTGGATCTCAACTCACAGCACACACCTTGCCTTCTGATGAGAATTCCATGTGCTGCATTGAGAACTCAGCTGCAGAGGGGCTGCAACTCCTAACCAGGCAGAGGGAGCAGCAGCAAAGGGTGGGAGCATACCCCTGAACATAAGCAGGGCACTTCAGGGTGCTAGGCCCCAGGGAGACTGGTCCACCAGAAAACACAACTGGCATCATGCTGACAACCCTGCAGCTCACAGATCCTCTTGAGAAAGTTAAATGAATTAATTTACACCTAAATCCCTCCAAACACTGGGTGTTTCCTGCCTGTAGGGATTTACAGCCACTATAACCACCTCCTGTTTGTTTGGAGGTACCACGTGTTGGAGAGATTTGAACTTTCAGTCACCAGGACCAGCCCAGGCAGTGCCCATGATCCTTCATGCAGATGGGCAGTGACACCTCACACAGGCCCAGGCACACTGGGAGCACCTCTTACTCAAAGGGACCACTCCAAACACCCCAGCCAGGAACAGACAGGAGCCTTGTGTAGACCTCTGCTGCCTGCCAGCAGAGCCAAGACCCTGCAGCTCCCGTGTCTTTGGGAACCACACGCCTGAGTGTGCCCAGAGTTGCTACACTTGACAAAGGAATCAGCCAGGGACAAGTTCTGGCTTCTGTTCCAGATCAGGTCAGACCAGAGTCATCAATCTACTCCTCTGGCCTTTAAATGTGCAACAGGTAGAATTCAGAGGTCTTGAACTCCTCTGATAGATGAGCCCTGAGCCTGGAAGGCTGCCCAGAGCAAGGGATTCTGCCATCTCAACCCAAAGCCTCCAGGTGAGCACTTCGCAGGGTGAGCATGCGATGAGCCATAGGGAAGCCAAAGTCACAGCCAAGGCCAGTTACAGGAATAGAATTGGCTCAGACTGAACAAATGTAACTTTCCATCTCTTTGCAATCAGCCATCCATCCTGGAGGCCAGCTGGCTGCCATGTCAGAGCACCTCCCATCCATTTCAATTGTCCTGAGAATGCCAATGCTTCACAAGACTAGCTCAAGACGACTTGGGAGAGTTATTATCCAAAGCCAGGTGGCTGGACTTGACCCAAATCTTAGGCAAGTGATTAGAATGATTGGCATTTTTTTGGAAAGCAAACTGCAGTGCTGTACCTACCATCCATCCTCAGAAAACTATTAACTGCACAGTCACCAAATCAAGCACACCTGTAAGGCTACAAAAGTACCTACAGACTGATGAGGCTCATCTCTGGGACAAGACACTCCTATAGGCTCCAAAAATGGGGTGCTTTGGCCAAGATGCTCTCCTTGAGCATCGTAGTACCATGCCCAGACAGCTCTCGCTCCAGGATCAGGGATGGCACACTGAGTCATGGGGATGTGTTGAATTGCTGGACTGGGATGACTTTCACCCTGTGGGTGATGTGATGAGTCTATTCTGGCTGGGAACAGATTGTCACAAAACTGCCTTTGCTGAAGATCTGGAGTCAGGTTTAATCCAGGCCCCTCTGCTGCAATGGGACACTGCAACACCACCAGCCAGCAAGGTATCATTCTCCCCCTTTGACTACATATGCCAAAAATAGTCTCTTTTCTTTCAGAGCAAAGGACACTAAAAGCAGCAACATTTCCAGGTGAGCAGAGCACAAGAGCAGCTACTGAATGACACCAACCAGCTTCCAGCCTCTGCTCAGGGCAGCTGCCAACCCCACCAGCTCCCACATCCCCTGCTAGTGCTGCCCCCACTCCAGGGCAAGGACAGGAGCACACTGGGATCTCAAGCCCAGCTTTCCTGCATGCCAGGGCAGGGGGACTACCCACTCGCTTCTGGTTCAACACCAGAACCCCAAACTCAGCTGTTTCAGGTTTGAAACCTGAACCCAACTCCAAAATTACAGATTCAGAGAATGAAGAGAACAACAAGCCCTGTTCAAATAATCAGAACAGATCCAGCACCCTACATCTATTTGTTTCAGTTTGAATCACATCACCTGAAGGATAAGCAACCCAGGATTTACAGACTGGGGACATTGTGTGGACTCAGGATTAGTTTGCATGCCCTTGTCCCTGGGAAGTCCATTACCCAGGAACCCTTGGGAAACTAAAGGAGGTTATACAGTTTTATGCCCTGCACATCCATGCCATACCAACCCATGCCAAATGCTCAGCTGGGGCACCAGCACAACTTGGGAGCTGCCAAACTTGCTGCACCAAGAAGTTGAACTGTGCTTAGAGGGGGAACCCAGGCAGGGTAAAATCTGCATACACCTGCAAATCCTAACATCTCCCCATCTGTCCACATCCCTCACATGCCTGTAGCCTGTAACTGCAGCGTGCCAAGGCTGCCTCATATCAATGGCACTTTAATTTCATCATTCCCAACTTATTTAGAGCAATTAGGAGGCAATGAGCACACGCCAGGGGCCAGGATGCACTTGAATAACATCCAAGGGTTACCACAGTATCACAGGAGACTTTCAGATGGAATTATCAGCCCGAAAAAAAACTTAAATAAAAAGGAAGGCAGTCCCCAGACGGAGGATAAGGCTCTTCTTGGTCTGATAGGTCCCTTTTTAATTTGAAATCAACTGACAATTATAAAGAGGTGCTACTCCTCATTTAATTAGTGAAGAGACAGCATCTCAGGTTGGAAGACAGAGATAGATGCTTTGCCTGGGTAACTGGCTGAAGAAAGGATTGGGGAGCAAGGCAGGGATTCCTGCAAGGGCAATTGCCTAACTCCACTTCAGGCAAGCAGGTTTTGCCACTGATTTTCTGGGAGAAAAGGTAAAAACCTGAGAGCCATTTTGGAAACTCTGGTCAGAAAGGCGAGGCAGAAATTGAGCTGCTTCTCCCTAGTGATTTCTGCTGGGTTCTGGGAGCAATGCACAAAGCCAATGCCACCAAGCAAGCTACCAAAAAAAGGCAGCCAGCCTGCAGCCTGGCTTCCCAGTGGCCCCATTTCATGGAAGGCAAGTGAGGTGCCAAAGGAGGGGACAGCTCCTCACGTCTGATTTAGCCACATGCCCACACTCCTCCTGCACAGGCTCTTTAAATGCCTGCCTGCGTGAGGAAAGCAATGGCCTATTTTTTTCTGAGCAGCTCAGTGCAGCCTCCACCTCTGAGCACAGTGCACACAGGTCTTATTTAGGATGCTTCAGACACATCCAGAGGGACTCTGGGAACAGTCTGTGGAAAGAGAAGACTGAGTGGGCAACCTGAGTCACTTCATTGCTTACAGAAGTGTACACAAGCATCTTCCATTTGAGCAAAGCCCAGCACAGCTCCGTTGGCTCTGGGGACCAGAGGGAAGTGCATCTCCTCCAGCACACTCCACCGGTGCAGAATGACTGCACACCACCTTTCTCATCCAGGCTTACAGAAAGAGGGATCATCCCCCACAGCTACAATCCAAATCTCTGATCCTGGCAATTCCTCTGCAGCACCCGAGGAGCTGGGAGCTGCTCTAATCTGCTCTGATGGTGAGGTCTGCAGAAGAGATTAGCGTCCTCCCAAGGAGGAGGAAGCAGCACAAGGCATGTGAGGGGAGAGGTGCAGTGCACATGCCCTGAAGGGATATTTTTACAGCTGGCTGCAAAACTCAGCTCTGAGCCCCCTGCCAAAGAGCCTGACTCATGCAGACAAATCAATCCGGCACCATCTACTGCACGTGGGAAGGAGGAGATAAGCACAGGAGTACCTGCAGAGCCCAATCCACAGACAAAACACACCCAGCCTTTACCTTGAGTCCTGGCCTCAAGGAAGTCACTTTAAGCTGTCAAACAAGGGCCTTGGCAGAGGCCCCATAAGCTGTTTGCCATGTCCTGCCATGGGGGGCCCCTCACATTACTTCTCCTCATCAGTGCAGGTACCTGGTGCTGTTTGGGCCCTAAAAGCTCAAAGCCTTTTATCTACCCAGAGGCACAGTCCAGCTCACACAGGTGTGCTCCGCATCCTTCCAATGAACTTCTATCTTTATCCAGGACAGGAGTGCAGCCATGGGCTCCCTCCCTACCTCACTTTTCTGTTCAGGCTGGCTCACAAGAGCACCACACCATGTCAGCTCTGTGGTTTCTGCCTGCTTGGACACCCTGAGCCAGCTCAGAAAGATTCCTTTCTTATTACTGCTGCAAGATGCCAAAGGCTCCTGCTTCTGCCCTGCAGTGACCAACAGCACTCCAACCTCTCTCCATTCATTTCCCATGGGATAAAAGCCACAAAGTGACATCCAGCACAGGCAATATTATCTCATAGGATGACTGATGCTGTCAGCAACCACATGCACAGCAGCTCCCTGTGGCAGCAGGGAAGGGAGCTTAATAGGAATCCATGGAAAGTGCCAAAATATGAACTGCTAATAAGATGTATTTTCAAATATCACCACATTATGATCTATTGATCTCACACTAGAAACTTGACTTTTTCTGTGTAACATTAATTTATGTCATTTGCACATTCTGGGAACAGCAGATTGAATGAGTGCCATTACACTAAAATTAGGTATTGCAGTTATTAAGTGCCAGGGGCCCAAACTGAGAAGGTGCCAGTCCAGAATAACAGCACCTCTACAACCCACAGGGAGCACCCATCCACATGGGAATCCCAGTCCCCCAGTGCTGTGGGACAGGGGCACAAGGCTCACCACAGAATAAGCTTTGCTCCTGGGTAGCAGCCCTGTGCAGGAACTGCCTACAACATGGGCACAGGTAGAAACAAGAGCCAAATTCTACCCTGAAGCAGGGGAATGACAGGCAAGGCCATGTCTCCAACCCCATCCAACACCTGATGACAAGGCCTGATGACACCTCCTAGGCTGGCTAAAGCCCTATAGAGCACCTGCAGCTCCTTGCAGAGGTGATCTAAAACCCAAGAGCCCAATTCTGGTAGGAACTCTAGAAACAAGTTGTCTAGCAGAAGGTTTTCACAAAAGCTGAAAATGCTCCAATGGGACTTTGGCCAAATATTTTGCTCCCTTTTAAAACAGGGCCAATCCACAGTCATTTCTAATGATCCCACTGCCTGCTTTTCAGAGTGCTCACAGAGACAAGTTGTCACCTTTAGACCACTATATCATGGCTGAGAGCATCAAGTGGGGAAGATGATGGGCTTGGAGAGGAAGAACATCCTTCCTTTGCTCCACTTGAGCTGCTGATGGGTGTGCCAGAGCTCTCTAAATAGCATTACATTAGTGCTGCATAAAAGCAATAAAGCCCTAAAACACCCCATTACGTATTTACTGAACTACACATCACACAGACTGTCCCCAGAACACCACAGGAGCACTTGGAATAACAAAGCCAAGGGCTGGAAAAAGTGCCAGGCTGGGCAGACATCCACAGTGCCCACAGCTGGGGTCAGGGCACGTACAGAAGCTGGGCACACAGCAACACAGCTGTGGGGAGCCCACAGAATAATCCAACCATCACATCTAACCAAAGAAAGCAGCATCATAGTCTCCTCTGCCGGAAACTTGCCCAAGTCACAACTGCTGAGCACAGAGTCTGCAGAAGAATCAGCATCCAGGGTGAGACCTGCTGCTGTGCCAGTGCACAGTCCTGGCTGCTGCCTGCCTGGCACCAGCATGCACTTTCCCCCTGCTGCTCTGGTTTCACTCCTAGAACTTGGTAAGCTCAATGAATTGTCATGTCCAAATGCTTCCTGCCTACAGGAAAGGGGGCTGCACAAAGTGCTGTTTGGTATTTCCCAGTAATCAACACTGGGGCACAGGGCTGTCACGAAGCCTTCAATTTTGGTAGGGTGGAATGGTGTGATGGGTTTTAAAAGACCTTTTTCTCCCTCTGCTCCTTGCACCTGGCATATGGCAAGATCACTGACCCTGCTCTACCACCACAAAGGCCATCAGATGCACCTTGGCTGGAGAGGTGAGGTCTCCAGCAGCCTGTGGCAGAAGACAAGCTGACAGATGCACTGGGACAGAGCTGAGGACTAGAAGGGGTCAGAGACAGGGAGGGGAGACTCCCCTGTGTGCTAACACCAGAGAAATGGAGTCAGTTTGGGAACTTTTGGATGCATATTCCCCGCCCCCCCATAAGGCACAGGTTTGCTAAATCAGCACAGTCTTGCATGAGAGCTTTGCCCTTGTTAGCAAGTAGGAGGGGCAGAGGAAAGCCACAGCTGACTCAGAATGCTCTCTCAGCTGCTGGCAATTAGGGATGCACCCTCAGCCCCAGCAAGTACTCTCCAGAAGGTCTGTGGTCCCTGCCTGTGGCACCTGGGGCACAGATCCAGAGTGTAGCACTGAGACAACCTCAAACAGGCCCCCATCTGCTGGAATCGTGGCAGGAACCTGCCAGCAACGCCAGAGAACACCCTGACCACAGGCTCACCACTCCCTCCACAGAGATTCAAGCAAAGCCCAGCTTCTGAAGGCTTCTTCTGGACAAAGGTTTCTCCAACCCTTCTTGCAGAGGTGCAGCCAATGTGCCAACCCACAGAGGTCCTGGCACAGCTGGAAAACTCAGCCCTGCCCCAGGAGCACATGCAACGCAGCCACCACCCAGCTGCAAGCCCACAGCCCCTGCACTCAGGCACACACCCAGGGGCTGGCAGCCAGAGGTGCAACGCCCGAGAAGTTCTGTGAGTTATTGTGTCCCCACTAAATAGCTCTAACCTTTTCAATATTCCATATTTTTATTGGCTGCCCATTTCCCCCCAATCCCCACAGGCTCATTAGGCAGCGAGCAGCTCCGAAAACAGCTCCACAGCCAATGCTGTTGCACGACACTGAAAAGGTCAGAGACATCGAGGCTGAGCAGAGCCCTCTCCAGAGGACACTTAGAGCAGGACAGGAACACTCCCCAGCCAACACAACCTGCTGCCCAGGACCCTCCAGAAGCAGAGCTCCTACTGCGGGGTCCCTGGGACAGCAAGGTCCTGCCCCACACCCATCCTTGCCCCCAAACACACCAGCTGGTGCTGCAAGAGCACCTGCCCACCCTGGTACAGATCCTCCAATAAAAGCCTCCTATCACAGCAAAGCACAAGGCAGGGCTGTGCCCCTATAGCACAGAGGCCAGAGCAGCAGGAAGGCTGCAGAAATAGCCCTGAGGCTGCTGCTTAGGTAAGGGAAGCACCGAGATCATTTCCCAGAGCCTCTGGCACACACGCATGGGATAGAGAAGGTAACGTCCTAAGGTGATTATCAGCCATCTTTAGCAGATGTAAGAGGAGACTGAGTCTAGGCGTCCCTCAAGGCATTCAGGGGAATGAAAGGAAAAACCAGCCCTACTAGCAGGCAGCAGGGCAAGCACAGCATGCAGCAGCAGGGTCAGCACAGCTGCTTCCCTCACAGCCTTTTCTTCAACTCCTGTCCAGCAAAACCATCTCACACGAAATAAAGCACAATTCCCCCTCTGTGTAACACTGGCACTCCCTCTGCCTGCTCCGGAGGCAATGGGGAGCCCCAGGTGTTAACCTTTCTCACAGACAGAGGTTTCAATAGCAAGAGCTCCCCTACTAAGGGGTCAAAACTCACCGGCTGGCTTCAGAAACGTGTCCCTGGGGCACAAGGGTGCAGCGCTGGCTGGCTCTTTCAGGGAAGGCAGCCCAGGAGCAGAGGATGCCCTCTGTGATGGGGCACATGCCCATCGTTCCAAAAACAGCAGAAGCAGATGGGAACTGCAGCCAGGTCCCCCAACAGCAACAAACAAGGCTCCAAAAACCCCCAGGCTGGAGCCCAAGAAGACACATCCACCCGCCCTGATGCTCTGGAAAAGTATGAAGAGGCCAGTCCTGAGGTTAAATAGGGCTCTGAGCAGGAGTGGGGCAGCTCCAGGTGCAGGTGATTAGGGCAGTTAGGGCAATTAGGGCGACAGCTGCTGTGAACAATTAGCTTGACTCCTGCCAGCTGAGCTCTCAGTGTCCTGAGCTTCTTTGTCAATACCAAAACGCCCCCCCAAAAAAGACCTCGACCCAGAGGTATAAATAATAAACGACAAATAAAGAACCAACACCCAGAAACACCTCAGGAGGGAACAGAAGGAGGCAAAGCTGCCCAGTGGGAGCAAGGGTGGGGGAAGCCCCAGAGATGCACACTGAGGGTTACACTGCAACAGCTCCTTCTCCAGAAAGGGAACGTGTCACTGCTCTGGCAACACGTTCAGATTTTTCTAAAATAATGTTAGATTTTTATTTTTTCTTTATAAAAAATGGATATGGGCAAAGAAGTGCCTTGACATTAGTGACAGATGGGATGGAAAAAAATTTTGTTTGGAAAAAAAAAAATCGTCATTTGAGTCACACATATGCAGAAAGGAAAAAAGCCTTAACCCCTCTGGACCCCCTCCAGGGATGAGCTGCATCATGTCAGCAAAGAGCCAAATCCTGACAGACTTCAGGGATAGACCCCTGCCCTTAAGATCACTAGAGACCACAGCTGGAAGGAGCAGAGGTGGGTCTGCCCTACAAAAAAAGGACTCATCCAACTCTGCCTTTTCCTTTTTCTCTTTTCTTTCTTCCTGGCTGGAAGATGGTGAAGGTAAACGGGCATTCAGCCCTCCCTGTCGCACCAGATGGCTTTGCTTGGGAAAGTTGTCATCCCTCAGCTGTGACAGTGGCATGTCCCAGGAGCCACATCATCACCTTCTTGGGTCTACTTGGCCAAGCGCAGCCCTCAGAGCAGGGAGCACAGGGGCCCTCTGAGAGCATCCCCTGCGAGTTACCGGCGAGAGCTCTGCTCACACCGCAGACACCGGGAGCTTCAGAGACAAGTCCCGGGGGAGATGGGCTTTACCCAGAGCAATGGGAGCGTCTGTGTGTGCAGGGAAGGCGTGGAGAAAGGAGGAGGGAGGGGAGAGGGAGGGCCAGGATAAGGAGCTGCGCAGGGGAGGGAATTACAAAGTGTTTGCCCTTGTGGCGAAACCGGCTGGAGATGATCTCCCACTGCTCCTGTTTTGACAGCCCAAACGCACTTGCTCGCACAATATCTCAGTCTCGTTAAAGGTAATTACAGTTCTTCCTGTGTAATGAGATGGTTTTTAAAGGCCATTCAAAAGAAATTTTCTATAATGAGGTTAAGGGTTTTATGGTGTTATACATCAAGGGAGCTGGTAATTGGTCGGATCCAGGCAGCATCCTGAAGCAGGGAGATAGGAGGTTCTGTGAATAATAGGCTAGCACGGAGTGCAGAGTCTCCAAAATGTTTTGGTTCTGCAGAGGAGGGAGAATAAAAATGAAAGAAGGAGGAAAGAAAAGAGAAAAAGGAAAGGGCAGAGTTGGATGTTTCCGGCTCCTGCAGGACTACAGTGGCTTTGTCCATCTTGCTCTGGGTGGGTTTTGAGGAGCTCTGTGAGTGAAGAAGGTGCAGCGTGTGTGTTTCCTGGCTGGGAAATCCTGCTCTGCTGGCTGCCACAGTGTCCCAGGCAGGCAGTGGGACAGGGCAGAGCTGTGAAATCTGCCTGATGCAGACTTGCAGCCATCCCCACCCACTTCATCTGGAGGGAGGGAAAGCAGAAGGCTGTGACCATGCAGGAATGTCCCTGCCGCACACAGAACATGGCTGAGGAGGGCACAATACCATGTGGGTGGGGTGTAGCTCCTGCCTCTTACTTCCCCCCAACAGATCCCTGGTCCCTCCCTCAACCTGTGCAGGACAAATCCCCCGCAGACAGCAGTCCTGTCTCCCAGCCCTCAGATCAAAGCCTTTCCCTGCTGGATTGCTCCTCAGTTATTACTGCTGTTGCTGCTGCTTCCGCTCCCTCCTGTCTCCTCTGTTCTTCCAGGGCCTCCCAGCAGCAGGATCATTATTCCAGGGCGTTTAGCAGCAGCTCTCCAGAGTAGCTGCCGAAGGCCTGCAGCATTTCTCCATATTTAGAAGCAGCTGATGGTGGCTCAGACACTGCTGTGCGTGAACAACAGGGAGCTGAGCTGGAAGAGTGGCTATTTTGGTGCCACCCCCAGCCCAAGAGCCCCAGGCAATAGCAATTCCATAGCAAAGCTTCTTCCCTTGGGATCTTCAGCCCACTTGATCACACTGGAGTGGCATCAGAGAGACAAGGACCTGAACTCTGGGCAGCTTGAGTGCTCCTCTGATTGAAAAATCGGCCTGTAGACGTGCAGAGGTTCAGCCACCACTTGTGCTGGTGACACTAGAGTGGTCGTACGAGTGTGCTGGAGATGGCAGAGCAGGATGCTCTTTGCATCCTTGCCACCTTCCCTGGGAGGACTGCTGGTTAGGGGATCATGACTGAACCCCAGCTTCCCCTAAAACCTAAATGTGCTGTTCTGCACAGCTGAACCTCCAGTGAACTTCGAGAGGTATCTGAGTAGGGCTTTGTTTGTTTTAGTTTTCCCAAGGGTCACCTGCCCGTACACCCACGGCCGAGTCCATAATTTGCCTATGGCCAGGCCGGAGCTCTTGACTGATCTCGTGTCACAGTGGGGCAGTGGCACTGACTTCCCAAGGCATGGACTGACTCCAGGACATGTAGTGCTGGAGCTGAAGTCCTTTGAAAACCTGGCACAGCTGGAGGTGGGAATTTGCAGGCAAATCCTGCAACATTCTGAGCAGATGCAACTTCACAGTGCTGCACTGTGCCCCGGGACTCAGACCCCTGATTTGGCTCTGTGGCCTTATTCCAGTCTGAACTCCCCAGTGCTTTTTGCCCCTATCTACTACTGTAAATGGCACAAAAACTGCTGGACTCTTAGGAAACACTTTTTAATGGCTGGAACTCCCACCTCTTGCTTAGCTGAGGCCACTGGGAGAGGCTGGAGCAGGAGAACCTCTGGTGCCTTCAGCAGCAGACATGGTGGAGGGTGTGTAAGGAATCCCACATCCCATTTCCAAAGCAAAAGTACCATGTTTGAGCACCTACAAGCTCCATTTGGGAAACGAGAGCAGAAAACATCTCCCCACGCCTTTGGTTTCAAACCACACTAAAAGTGCATTTTGCAGATGCCACCAGTCGTGGGTAACATTCATTACTTGCCTTACTCTGCCTAAGGAGTTGCATTTAATATCCTGCCTATTTATCTTTTTTAAAGACCAATTAAATATTAAAGGCATTTATCAAGGTTTAACGCTGCAGCAAGTCCAACAGCACAGATGCCAGTGATGCCAGTGCTTGTGGTTTCTGTGGGGAGCTGCAAGTGGCTTCATGGAGCTGTTCTGCTCCATGGCAGGGACACAGATGGCTCAGGAAGACTCAGGAGGGGACAGTGGCACCTTCTCAGCTCCAGGGCTCTGCACAGAGAGCTGGAAAAGTCCAAGAAGTGTCCATTCTCAAAATGAATCCCTACCCAGGGTCTAAAGCTTCTTGTCGTGTACCTATATCATCCTCCACTCTGCTCTGGAAACCTGAAATCACAGTAGCTGGTTGGGGGATTTGTCAAGTCACTGTTTTCAGCAGTAAATACCAGTTTGTTGAAATTCAAAGCCTCTCAAAAAAGGATCAATTGTGACAAATTACCCACTTCACAAAAATCCTGGAAGAAGGCTCAAAAAGTCAAAATGTCCCATTTTTGACACATTTGAAATAAGAAAGAATCAATTTTTAGGTTAATAAATCTAAGGTAATTTATAGTTTTCAAAAAAGAACTAGAAACTAAAAGCAACTATCAAAATGTTTTGAAAGCATATAAAAAACCCTTATTCAGTGGAATCAAAAGGGGGGTTTTCAAGACTTTTTTTTTTTTCTTTTTCTTTTACTGCTATTGGAATTTTTCATCTCTGCTGCTGGTGGGAATTTGTTTCCTTTCTATCTCAGGAATGGCAGGGATGGAGAGATGCTTCCTGAGCCAGTTCTGACCTCGCTCACATGGCCTCAGTTGGATTATGGCTGAAATTGCCTTTCCCAGATGCCAGAGGCCTCCGGAGGCTCCGGGTGAGCTTGTCTGCAGATATCCAGCCCTTCCCACTCGGAGTGGCAGCCCTGGCACAGTAGGGGAGAGCCACCAGAACATCTGTCACCGTCACTGTGTGCTGATGGCAGGGCAGGGTGCTGGGTACAGCCCTGTGCAGGTCCCCATCAGCAGGCAGAGGGACAGGCAGAGGGCCTCTGCAAGCAGAGCAGATGATGGTGCTGAGCAGGGAGCAGATAAGGGGAATGCTTTTCTTGTCTTCCCCGTCCCCTTCACCCTGGATCTGCAGCATCAGACCCCACATCAGAAAGCAAGACCAAACTCCTAGGCGGCACAAAACCTGCAGGCCTAGAAAAAGGGTATCCTGGTCACCAGCCCCCGTCACATTTGGCTCCCTCGTGGCTGTCCCACCAAGGGCCCTCTGCCACCACTGGTGTCCCCGTGCTTTGGGGTGGGCTGTGCCAGGGCTGTGTGGGGCTGGGGGGTGAAGTGAAGGTGGGCTTTGCAATAGGCATCTATGCAGAGATGGAGGCAGCAGAAAGGGAAAACAAGCTGATAGAAATAAAGGAGGCTGAGATAATGAAGCAACAGCCCATATTTCCCATGATGAGTAAGAGGCACCCTGTTAGGGGTACAGTGAAAGAGGGAAATGGCCAGTCCCTCCCTCTCCCTGCACACTTCTTCCCCTTCTGCCCCCCTTCTCCCTTGCCCTGTCCCCCCTGAATTTATCTTTCATCCAGAATAACATCTTTTTTCATAAGGAGAGAAAGAATTAAATATTTCACGAGATTGCAGTCAATCTTTCAGGGCCCTTCTGTTGACATTTCAAACATATATTTGACATTGCTTTCTCATGCCCTCCTGGTGGAGCAGGGAGCTCTGCAGAAAACCCTCTGCAGGGAGGGGACACTGTGGGCTGTTCCAGCCACCCTCATGGGGAATGAAATGCAGGGAGCAGCCCTTTTATCTCCCCTCCCTTTCCTTCTCTCTCCTTCTCCCTCCGCAGCTCCCCCAGACCACGGGCAGCCTCTGTTCTCTGCTTTGTCCCTTCCTTCCAGCAAAAGTTGAGCTGTCTCCTAGCTGTGCCCAAAACAGGACCTAAAGGCCACCAGTTCAGCGGTGCTGAGGGTTTGACAAAGCTCCATCCTGAGAGAACCCCAGCCCCTCTGCTGTATGGTACCTGCAACAGCAGAGGACACCTGAGGAAGAGGATATGGGCTGGGGTTCCATTCTGCTGCCACCCTCTACATGTCAGGTGGACATTGCAATCTCTAAGGAGGTTGATAAGAAACCTTCTCCCCCGAATCTATATGTTCTGCCACCAGAGAGAAGGAGGCTTGAGAAGCACGAAGCCAGTGTTAAGTAGCAGCAGTAGCTACAGGGTCTGATTGCTCCATGAGATGAGTCAAGGTCGCCTTGCCAGCCCGCTGGGGAAGGCTGGGAAACTGCCAGGAAACCCTGGAGCTATGCCATTCCCCAGACTCCTTGTGCAGGGGAGTCTCCCTCACAGCTGGAGCACCAGAGGGTGGGGAAATCTCACCCCCACACAAGAAATAAGGGAGAGGAAAGGCGGAGGGACATCCCTGTTCCAGCAGCAGCACATCCAAGTGCCTCTCAAGCATGTAAACCATCTTCAAGAGCTTCCCAGGTGCCAGAAACCCCAGCTGCTCTCTGGGCTGCTTCCAAAACCTCCAGTGTTCCTCTCACATCCCAGGAGGCACAAGGCTGCAGCACACCGAGCGCTCACAGCGGGGCTGGACAGGGTGGGGGCACGTTCTCACTCACAGGGTGCCACGTCCAAGCTGTCGCCCCCTGTCAGTGCTTCTCTGGCAACTACCCCTGACCCCTGCAGCTCCTCACTGTCCTCTGCCAGCCTGCTCTTGAGAGAGGGGCAAATGGCAAAACCATCCCAGTGGCCCTTCTGTGGCACCTCAAAACAAGGAGGTGAGGAAAAGAAGCCACTTTGCAGCAGAGACACAAGGTGATGTTTCCAGAGCAGAAAGAAGATCACCCTCAAAGTGACATCTCTGACCTAAGGCATCCCCTGCTCTTTCCATTCCTTCCACTAACACAAGCCTCACGGTGAAACTGGGGAAACTGGGAGAATCAGAATTGGTTATGGGGAGGGGCCCTGACTGCTTTTCTATCCCACATCACATCCCCATGGTGCCGGGATGCAGCTTGTGGGGCCTGCAGGCCAGTTACTGCTCTATGGGCATAGCAGTAAATCGCTGCAGACCAGAGGGAGAAGGAAGGTTCAAAGTTCTTCAGGAAAACTGAATGGATTTGCAGAACATTCTGCTATTTAATGAGGTTTTACAGATTGTTTCTAAGGTTCCTACAACTCCTTCAGTGTGTCAATTGAATAAATCCCTTTCTTCTTTTTAAGTTCTGTATTTGAAGATACATTTAATCTTCCTGTTAAAATATTTCCCATTTCCTAGTAAAATTACAGAACGATGATTTTCATCTAGCTCTATCGCTCTGACTCAAATGCTGCTGTAATCTTCTTCAGATCACCAGAGGTTGATGCCTGCAGATCAAAAGGAAATATTTATGATCACTGGTGTTTCCTTTAGAAACACCCATGACCCTCACAAGCTCGTGGAATGAGATCCAATGACTCCAAGTCAAAGCCAGGCAATTCCAGGTGGGAAGAAGATACCAGTGGTTAAGAGCAAAGGAAATGGAGTACCAGAGCTGTTGACTGAAGAGCACAATCTTCTGCCCTGCAGGACCTCTTGGCCCAATGCAACATTGCCAAAAGCAAAGCTCTTCCCCTGAGGATGCCACAGGGAGCCTTGGGAGGGCAGCAGCACCGGGACCCCCCGACACATGTTCTGGGGACCACAGATCCAACACAGCCACGACGGGGGGCCCAAAGCTTGGCTGAAGCCCTGCAGTGAGCATCAGGCAGGAGGGTGAGCTGAGATCTCGCATTGATTTCTGCTGGCATTAAAGCTCCAGGAAGAGAAAAATACCTTACGCTGCAAGGAAGCATTCTGCAGTGAGGCGGTTGTGTGCCAGTTCCCTTCCCTGCTAATTTTTGCTTTGTCAAAGCCACTGGAAAGTACTTCTTATGACTGACAAAGCGGTGGGATTTATGAATAGGCAAATTAAGAATAAAGAGGGAAGAAATAAGTCTGTTGATAAAAAAGCTGAATAATTCAGTTGAGGATCAGTTGCTTGAGTCGATTCCCCCAGAATTTGAATGAAATAATTTTTACTTAAAGTAGGTTTGTCTTTTGGTTTGAAACCCTGCGAGCCGGAAAGCAACATATTTGCATTTTGCTTTCCAATACATAAACCGAGACTTCATTCTGTAGGCTTTCTTGTTGAAGAATCTGCTCTAAATTAATTGGAATTTGAATCCTATAAAAAGCATTTTCTACTTAGTTTTCTACTGATCTTAGGTATTGAGATTTTGTGATCTGAAAAAGCAATACGTCTGCGTGTGCTGATTACCATCCACAGAGGAGCTTCATTGTTCTCGTGTTTTCTGCTGAATAATCTGTTGAATCTAAAATGCCATTTTGACTTAGCGTCTTATTGATATTTTTATTTTAAATGCTATGATATGAAGAGCAATTTGTTTGTATTTTCTGCTGGGAAGTGTTTTCTCTTGAGGAATAGGAGAGTTGATTCTGTCAATGTTTACAGGAATAACTAAGTCAACAGAATTACTCACACAATTAACTTTACCTGGCCCTAATGGCCAGATATTGAGACATTTAAAATGCAGGTCAGTGTCTATGGGGCAAGTGAAGAGGGCATTGCCATTTCATCTTCCTCAGCTTTTCTCTCCATCTTTAACTGCCTAAGTACCTAAGATCACTGGACTCGATAACCAGAGGTCCTTTCCAGCTAAGGATACTCTGTGATGTTGTATGATACCTTTATAATTCCAGCCCAAAGCTCATCATTCTGTGAAAAATGGGAGAGGTTGGAAAAAAATAAGTGACAGTAAAGCTTGGTTTTGTTTCTGGATACCCAGGAAAAGCCACTTGCTCCTGCCTGGTTTGGAGCAGACAATCCCAGGGCATGGGGACATCCCGGCGTTGAGCTCAACACCAGCACTCAGACACAGCAGAAATGAAACTGAAAGGAACTGTAGGCATTGAAATCCCTCTGCAGGTCTGGGACAAAGCCCTGCGTGGGAAAACCAGCCCTGTCTCATCTATCAGCCTCACTGAGCCAGGCCCTGCACATTATCTCTGCCATGGCTTGTAGTGCCTAATCACTACCAGGCTACGTACAACCTGGCACATCCTTTAATCACAGCAGCAATCATAAGAAATTAAAATAAATTTATATATGTAATAATCACTCAGCCCTGGGTTATCAATAATACACGAGCAGCCTGTGAGAGTGCAGGCGGATGAATGAATCCGTACCCCACCCCTGCTCTGCCACAGCAGATCAGAATTCCCAGCAGCAGGTGAGCACCGTGGCCCGAGCTGCTGCTTGGAAACAAAACGGACAGCAGGAGGGCTGGGGGGAATATAGCATTTCATTCCATGCATCAACAGAAATGGATTAATATAAGACAGGGATCCTCTGAGCAATGGCTGGGTAAAATATCACCGTGAGGACAGGAAAGCTACATTGACCGTGAAATAATTCCGAAGGGTAATATCATAATTTTGGTATCCCTTCTGTCCCCTGGGTGTTATTTCACCACTCCTGTCATCCAAACAACGCTACAGACCAAATTCTCAGCATTAGAGACTTGCAGACTGATTCTCCCAGCCAGGCTGCCACACTTAAGAGCGTGTGGGAGTCCCTGCCGCTCCCCTGTGTGAGCTGGGGCACCAGGGTGGAGTCAGCGGGCACTGGAGATGGGCAGTGTGGGTGAAGGGCACCAGCTGGATTAGCCAGATGCTGAGGGCATTGTGGCATGACCTCCACTGGGGGAAGAAAAAGACAGATTTGGCTCTCTTTCAGGCAGCAACAAATCCCCCTGACCTCAGCGGCGGCAGGGCGGCCGTTCTGCAGGGCACAATTTGATTTCCAGAGTTTAGGAGTTCAGTGCCAACTGCTCAGACATGCATAATCCCCCCACTTAACTACAGGCGACCACGTGCTGGCATGGCCCACAGGCCTCGGCGGGAGGAGCCTGGGATGCACCGGGCTCTCATGGGATGCAGAGCCCTCTGATGTGCCCCTTTGTCGCTGCTGTGGCAGTGAAATCCCCCTCCAAAGCCATCCTGAGAGCCCCTGAGCTCACGGGGCTGCTTGTTTGCCCCGGGTTTGCTTTTCTACCTGCTTTGAGAACCAGATCCTCCTGCTGCATCCCCAGAGCCTGCCATCTCCAGCCACCACCCATCCTGGTGTAACCCAACAACACCCCAAGGTCTCTCCAAGCGTGAGGGACCAGCCTCTGGGCATAAGGACTCATGCTGGCAGCACACATTCACTGTACATCCCTGGCACACGTGTGCACACCCAGCTCTGCAAGACACGCTAGCAGAAAGCCCGTGCTCCAGACTTCAGTCAATAAGCAGATGGCTCCCCAGCACTATCATTTTACAACATTACAGCTTCTGCTCTGCTCATGCAGTAAACATTTTCTGGCTTATTGCATGAAAAATCGTGGCTACCATGGCTTTGCAAAATTCTACATTTTCTACATTATCTTCTTATCAAATGCTTTTGGGGTGGAGGGAGGGAAGAGCATTTATATTTTTGATTTATATCCTGCAGGACACAGCATTTTCCCTGGATCCTGGTGGGTTTTTGCTTCTTGTTTGCCTCCTTCCTGATTGTCACAGCTCTGTCACTGTTTGTGGGGAACCAGGAGATGGAAAGCTGTTATGCAGACATCAAGGGGTTGCAATTGCATGCTGGTAAACATGAGAGCAAGAGGGATTTCTGATGGTATTAGAAACCACAAGATACCTGCAGATGTAAGTGTTCCTGGAGGCAGCAGGGTTAGCTGTTAGCAGAGCAATTAGACCTGGTGTTATTCCCAGCCCTGCTGTGAGTCACTGTGGAGGAGGGGACAGTGCCTTCGTCCCCACCCACCTGGTGGCAGCTCCATGGCACTTGTGGGTCCCTGTATCCCACCCTCCAGCCAAGACACTGCTCACTTCCACCCAGGCCTTACAAGCTGGAAGAAGGGGGAAGGAAATGATCTGGAGGATATGGCACAGTGCCTTGCTTTACATGTACAGCAATTACCGTTCTGGCATTTTCCCTGTGTTTGGAATAAAAATGTCAATAAGGAACAAGTTATTACACCAGAAAGAGGGTGGAAAAAGCAAGAGCTCATGCAGGCTTGAGGGCTTGGGCATTATTGCAAATGCTGCCCATTCCTGCTCTGGGATCAGGCCTGTCCCTCCCTTCAGCACCATGAGACCGACCCAGCTGGTGCTCCCCAGTCCAACAAGGCACTGGAATAAACCGGGATGGTCGGGGACTGGAGCACGCAGGGTACCAGAAGTTGGGTTGTCAGCCTCCAAGCAGACCTCACTGCCCTCCTCCGCTCTCTGCAATCCTGCCCCTGTAAAGAAAAACTTACTTTTCTCTTTTAATGAGACCTTTCTGTCCTTTTTACTTTTGCCTTTTCCTTTCCAAGCCTTTCTTTGATGCCCTGCTGAGCTTTCTGCCTCCACCAGCTTGTCCAGAGGCCTCATCAAGGAATGACGTTTCCAAAGGAAGCAATGCAATTCCATACTGAACCTCAGGGTCCCTGCATCCAACAAGGCTCTGGGCAAAGGGCACCCCCAGAACAGTGAATACCAGAGGAGACCCAACCATGGCACAGGATGAAGCAGGAGGGTGACAAGGGGAGAGGGATGCTCACAGCCAGAGGAAGATATGTTTGCTCACACAGAGCCTGGCAGGCAGGACGAGAGCCAAGGCTGAGGGGCAGGAATCTGGGTGCCCACAGCCCCAGCAGCAACCACAGCCCAGCCCAAGGAGTAAGGGCAAGCAGGGCACCCATGGCACCCTCCTGACCACGGATAGTGAAATGATTGACTGCACCTCTGCTATCCTGCACCTACTCTCCCTGTCTTCAATTATGAAAGCAAAACAACACACGCAAAAAAAAACAAAACCAAAAAAAGTCAAAACAAACAAACAACCAACATAAGAAAAAAAAAAGCCCTCCAGGAATTAATTAATGATTCATGTTGGAGCCTTGGCAAACCTCACTCTGCAGAAGTTCAAAGCAGGAACAATAAGTATTTGGCAAAGAAGGGGCAGTGGGCTCGTGCTTGGCGGCGTGTGGTGCGGAGTGCTGGCAGCATCACTCCCTCACAGAACCGACACCTCAGGGACCACAGGAAAAGCTCTGCCAGGCTGCTCCGAGCCAAGTGTCACATCCAGCCCCAGGGATCAGCCACAACTCAGCTGTGAATAACCGGGGACAGAGGCTTGGGAGGAGCATGCCACTGCTGCCAGCAGTGGCTGTGCCTGCCCTGCTTGCCTTGAATGAGACGCATCCTCCATCCCACGTGCTCGCACACATGTGTGTGCCCTCCTGAAAACCTGGGCCTGAGCCACTCCAACTCGGCATCCTGGAGATTTAGGATAATGAGAGATCTTTAATGCAATTAATAGATGTCATGGGACGTGGTCTTGTGAGTCTAGAGCAAATGAGGCTTGGATAATTGGTGCTGAAACACATATATCAGGGAGATGATTTTTTCCCCCCCTACCAGAGCTGGAGGCTGGAACACGCTGTCGACTGATCTTGTACAAATGTGTTTGGCTATTCACTGGCGGCAGCTTCCAAAGTTCTTGTGTGGAGCCTCTGCCAGGCAAGCCTGCAATCCTAACAGCAAACAAACTGTCATTTAGTTGTTAAAAGAACTGCCTGGAAAGTGGCTTTATCCCCACATGCATGCACAAACACCCGAGCACGTGCTCACGTGCACGGAAGCAGCCAACAGGCACCAGCAGCTTTTCTGGCCCCCTTGAGCTCTGCCTCTAGCTCCCTTTCCCTCAGGGGGGTCACTGGGGGTGCGAAGGAGGCTTCCATCTGTGGCACCCCCACCCTGTTATGGTCTCAGCAAGAGCAGAGCGGTCCGTCTGCCCCACAGCAGGGGAAAGGAATGCACCCCCATGGCATCCCACCAGAGGGATGTGCCATCCCCAGCAGGGGGCCCACAACAGGACAGGACATGGTGTTCTCCAGACACCTCCATCCCCTGGTGGTCCAGTCAGAGCCATAAATAAATCTACCTCTACATTGCTTCAGCAGCACCTCCAAATACCAGACAAGAACACATGCTGCTTCCCCAGATCCCCAGACCTGCTCCAGGGTATTTCCAAGGCACATGTAACCAAGAAGACATGGATTTTCAGAAACTGCCTAATAGAAACCAGTATCTGGTTTGTGCAAGGCTCCTAAATGAGAAGTTTTGTTTTGCACTGAACTCGGTGAATCAAAATAACCTGCAGGACAGGACTCAGGAAAAACACAAGCCCCAACATTTCACTGGGAAATATTCAGGAATTTTGCCGCAGTAAGAGAAAAAGTATTTAATTTCTCAAGCACGAACCATAATAAAATGTTAAATACAACCTGGATATTAAATTAAAACATAAAAGTCAAAACACATCAAATCAAAGAGACACATTTGAATTTCCTGGACACTGTCAACAGACAGAAGCCAGAATGATTTGCTTCAATAGTCTCCCACCTGAATGTTGGCTCCATGGCTACATGCTGATTCTGATTATGTAGTTTGATAAAAAATACATTTTCCAATGGAAAAATTTACCCCTGATACTCTCTGCCTCCATTTCCAGACTGTCTGAGGGATGATGCTGGGGACAGAGGTGGTGTCACACCCGGGCACGTCCCCAGCAGAGAAGGGACCTGCCTTGAGGTGCTGCCCCACGCTTGGCTTGTGCAGGAGCAGGGGAAATGGACCCAGCCTGTGCCCCTTAACGAATGGGAAAGCATTCCCATGGGTTATTAAGCATTTGTTTATGGGTTTGGAAACCATAGCAATGTCACCACAATGCAATTATGGATAAACACAAGGCGGGCCATCAGAGAGCAACCAAGCACAAGACTGGAGGAAGGGCCCTGTTCCCTTCCCCACCCTCTCCCAGCACTCACTGGGAGCAAAAGAGATGGCACTGGGCAGCCTGAGCCATCAGCTGTGCACCAGAGCAGCTCTGCCAACCAGCCCTGGGCACTCCTGGCTTGTCAAAACCAAGTCCTGGCTTGGGGAGGAGTCCAAAACTCCTGGCTAGGGACCAGGCTGTGCCAAGGCAAGGACTGTGAGAGCTCCCTAGGGACAAATCACTTCTGACAGCAAAAGAGGGGATCAAACCCTGGCTGAGCCCACTCCTGGTTGTTACTAGGCACCTGCAGTGCAGCCCCAGCCCCTGCCCCTGCAGATGTATCTGTGGGGCTCCAGCCCCCAGGAGCAAACCCATAGCATCAAAGAGACAAAAACCAAAGATGGGGAATAGCATGGCCTTGGTTTACTGCTATGCAGCCCTGTGCTTCTGTGGCAGAGGAAGGGTACCAGGAGATGTGCCTGGCTCACAGAGCATTTAATGAAGGTCCAGCACTTCATTAGGCAGCCATGGTGCCCTGTGAAGCCCATTTCCACTCTGGATCAGCAGTGCCAAGAGCACCCAGCTGGTGCCAGGGTGTGAAGAGACCAGGGGGCCTCGAGCACCACTGGTCAGGGACCAGGACATGGGGGATGCCCAGCCCTCCTGCCTGGCAGGGCTCAGCACAGGGTTCTGGGGTGCTGCTGGATCAGGGGACCCCCCCTGCCTGTTCTGCCTGCACCCCTGCCCACAGTACAGCAGTACAGCAGCAGAGCCCCCCGAGGGGAGCAGAGCCCAGGGATGGCTGCCTTCTGCAAGGCCTGGGCTTCCCCAGGGCCCTGGGCACCCCACGTTAGCACAGCTACGGGCACAGCCTGGCTCCAGATGCAGAGCAGACGAGGCTAATGCATGCAGCACCTTGGTGTCAGAAGTTAAAGAGCAGATGAGAGGCAGCTCTGTGGCCATCTGCCAGGTGATACAAGCAGTGCTTTCATAATTTAACAGGCAATGAAGTATTAGAGCAAGGTAAGGCCAGCAGCCTGTCTCAGGGAAGGTATCTTGAGAGCAGGGCTGGCACCTGAATCCTCAAGCCTGCAGGTGTGGACATGCAGAGGGGAAACACAGATGCCCTGCAAGCATCCTGCAGACCTCTCAGCAGGATCAGATAAATGCAGGTGCTTCTTTAAAGGGTTAGATGTTATTGAGATGAATGAGAACAGGAGATAGAGTTGGACTAATGAAAGCAGCAGTGTGGAAAGTCCTCAGCCCTTGGGGGCTAGGCTGAATAGCTGGAAAGAAGATTTACCTAAGATCTGCCACTTTCTGTTAGACTCATAGTGCAGGGATTCATCAGCTGGGGATTCATCAGCTCCAGCTGCCAGTGAAAAGGAGATGGGATGCCTTCTTGAGGTGTTCCTCCAGTTCTGCCACAAGTTGTTGGCAGAGCAAGAGTTCCCTGTGCAAGCAGCAAGGAAGTGGCTTTCTCTGGATGTCGTTCCTGCAGAGCACAATTAGAGGATTTTGTGGCATCACAAAGCCACAAAGATGGCACTTGGCTGTCCCATCCTGAGGAGCTTTGGAACAGCCTGGGTCTCACTGGGTGACTTGCCAGACCCACCCACCATGCTCCCCAGGCTCTACAGGCTGCCTTTCTAATCTCCAGCTCTGCTGACCCACGAAGGTGCTGGGACCAGTGGTGACAGAAAGGGAAAGAAGGTGGCAGCTGGAAACCATGACTTAAGATATACCCAGGAACCACCACTTAAGATGCAGCCCAGCATGGCAATCCCAAAGGCCTGGCACTGCCCAGCAAAAGGATGTTCACAGCTGGCACAAGCAGCTCTGCTGCCCAGGGAGATGGGAAGCACCAGGAGAGCCTTGGAGGCACAAGGAGGGTTAACTTACAGCCATGGGAGCAGAAAATGAGGTTCCAGTTATTAGTTGATTTATTGGTCTGTCCTCAGTTGGCACTCAGGACTCAGAAGAAAATGTTCCACTCCAAAGCATTAAGCATCTTCAAAGAGCAGAAGCATTAAAAATTGAAATCATAAAATAGACATGTAAATATAGCAGAGGTAAACGGGGCAGTGAGGAGAGGAAGGGAGTGGAGCCAGCCCCAGCCAAGCCTGCAGGGCAAGGAAAGGGCTCTGCCAGGGGGCTGGAGCCATGCTGGGGGGGCTGCAGCCCCCCAGCTTGGGGGGATAACCTGCAGGGAAGCTCTGTATAGCTTCTCTGAGTGACTACACTGCTCACCAAGATCTGTGGGTTGCAAACACACCAAAGGGCAAAGCTGCCTTGCTGGATGTGTGCAGGAACCTCACCCCACAGCCCCTCAATACCCTCCCCTAGCCTACACTCGATACGCTAAAGCCTTTAGGGGTTTTTACTCCCCTTCTCCCACACCAGTTCTTCCTAAAATACTTCAAACATGGCAAGAGAGGGGGAGTGGGTCTGCCTGCCAACCATTCACCAGGTCAAGTAAACCCAATGAAGTCAACTAGCTCTACATCAGGAGTCACAGCTCAATGGCAAACTAATGCTTTAAGCAAGTGCTGCTGGTCACATGCAGCATTTCACAGTCAGGGACAAACACTCACTTTCCTCCTCTCCTAGAGGAGCAGGGCAGAACAGACACAAACTCCTCTGGCCAGCTACCTGCAGGGCAGGAGGGTGGTGTCACCCTTCCCAAAGCACCTGCCAAAGCAGAGGGCTCAGCAGCACACCCCAAATCTGAGGATGGGCTGCTGGAGGCACTGGCCCCTTCTTGGGCATAGAGGAAGGGAAAGGACCCAATGTAAGTCACTACCCCTGTGTAAGAGTCCCTTGCTGGGCCTGGGGAGTGGGAGCTAAGAACTGCTTCACATGTTGCTCCAGCATCTGGCTCAGCCTAAGGCACCATCTGCCAGCAGGGGTGGCAAGCCAGGGGAAAGATGTGGAAAAAGGAAAAGGGAGGGTGGGAAGGACACAAAACCTCCTTGCCACAGTGGGAACATGCATCTGGCTGGGGACTCATATTTGTGGACATTTGTCTGGCATCCTCCTTATGAACACCGAGTGGTGCCTCCTTATGAACACCAGGCTGCCTGTTGATTATGTTTTCAGAGATACCAAGCCCTCCCAATTTCTGCCACTGCTTTTTAGGAGGGTGGTGGATGCTCAAAAACCACACCAGACTGTGCTCAGAGGCTTTGAACCTCCACACGCAGGAAGTAAAGCCCTTCAAGGAGCAGCAAACCAGGCAAACGTGAGGCAGCCACACCAGTGGTCACATGAGCTCCCAAGCTTTCAAACCTCTGGAAGCACAACCATCATCTTGGGAAAGGTCTCTGGTGAGGAACTGGGAAAACACCACAACCTCCAGAGTGCTGGAGTCCCCAAAGGGCCCCATCCCCATGTGTGGTCAGCAAGAGGAACCACCACCACTGCCCCTCACCACGCTCTGGCACAAACTCAGCTCTCTTGGCACCCGTACCTGCTTTTCCTCTGCACACAATTTTTTCTTAATTGGGAGCTTGTTAATTATCGCAATACTTTGCAGAGGAAATAAACAGCAATTAGTGAAATAAGTGGTATTTTTATTCCCTGGCACTCTCGCAGAGCTCTCTGACGCCTCCCATCCCTAGCTCCCACACGGGTACATGCTGCTGCCTGCTCCGGCGTCGCTGCCCAAGTGCTCTGCTCCGTCTGTTCCCCACGAGCGGGGCACTGTGCTGGTGGGCTGCCTTGCTCTCCCCCCAGGGAGGAAGCGTTACTGTGTGAAAGCAGCAGGCTGTCCCACTCTAATCTGTTTTAAAAGTCATAAATTGCTGAGAAAAGCCAGTTTTCCCGCACAACAGAAGGTTAGCGTGTTTAAAGAGAGCACTGGAACTGTTTTTATTAATCAGAACTGCCATAAAGAAAGCATTTTAATTAACATAATTATCCTGTTTGAGAGAAGCAGCCCGTACCTCACAGATACTTTTCAAACTAAAGATGCGGGCTGTCACAGTCAGTCATAATTAAGCAAAATGAGCTGGTTTTCCTTGCTCTGTGTCTGCCTCCTTCCAGCCACATGCTTCCCCTTTCCTCTTACACTCAGTATGAGGCAAACAGGGACAACATCATGCCATGGGGGTGGCAGGACAAGTCTCCATCCCTGCATCTCAGTCTCCAGCATGGAGCAGCTGGGGTTAATCTCCATCCAAGCCAGTGGTGCCAACTCCGGGCACTGACCAAGCTGCAGACCATCAACCTGGAAGATGGAGGTGGCTATAAAAAACCCACAAGATCTGTATGACTCTGTTTGCAGCACAGTCTCACAGTCAACAGATAAAAGATTTATTCTCATTGAAAAAGACAAAAAGAAAACCATAAAAAGCCTGGCACTGGGCTGCCCGCCAGCACCGAGAGAGAGGAGCGGGTAAAGGGAGTAAAAGCTGGCACGGGCAGGCAGCTGTGTGGGTCTGGGTTTCTCTGAGCATCCCAGACACAAAGCCAAACCCCGGAGGGCAGTGATTTGACCAGGAACTGCAGCCTTCAGCAGCAGTCCTCATCCTTCATCTCCTGCCTGTTCCTGCCTGCAGCATGAGGCTCCACTACAAGCCTTAGGCAGCATCTTCCATTCCTCCCAACACAGTAAGAGGCTCAGTAGCTCCCTTGCCACAGCCCTGCTCGCCCTTTGCTCCTGATGCTGATGTCCCCCTTCCAAAGGGCAAGATGGGGCACACAAAGCCTTCAGGCATCACCTCCAAACCCAGTGTTGGCTGCTTCAGCTGAGACCTCCTGCATCACCAAGGTGTCCTGGAGCAGGACACAGACATAGGGCTGAAGGCAGCACCTTCAGCAACCAGCCAAAACTCTCAATGGCAGCACCGTTCAGTATTTTAACAGGTACTTTAAAGAATGCTCCGCCGTTTGGCAAAATGCACAGTGTAATAGACTGTTAACAAATTGTGGTTTTAATTAAAATCTCCTTTATTTACAAAAGATAGTCCTGCATAGCTGGGTTTGCCCTGAAATAGCACAGCACTGCTGGAGATGCTCATGTCACATCTTTAATTCACACCCGGTGTCATCTCCAAGGGACCAAGGTCACCATGCTGGGTTCTCAACCCCGTGTCCCCAAGGACTGCAGGGACAAGAGCACCCATCCTGCCCACACAGCACCCAGTGCTGGGTATCACCACCCTAAGGCAGCCCACGTTCCCTTACTGTCAGTCAAGAGCTATCTGCAGGTAGAACAAAGCAAAAAAATGAAAATAGGTATTTTTAGATCTTCTTTTCTTTTTTCTTTGTTGGCGTGGTTTCCTTAAGAAAACAAGTCTTCTGCCATCACGTGCTCCACGTGTTGTCTGTCTACCCTAATTACTCTCCGACTCAGCAGTCAAATTCAACAGCCTGTGAATGGCAGCTGAAAATCTTGAAGTTATTAAATTCCTGGAGGTTTCATGGAAATAGCTAGGCAGGCAGAGTGGAGAGGTCTTCCTCGGCTCAGCTGACCCAGGCTGCAGCAGGAGCCTGGGTCTTGCAAGGCACCAGAGGATCCACATCAGAGAAAGGAAAAGCACAAAAGCCCCAGTGATGCAGGGAAAAGGCTGAATCAGAGGATGTAGAAAGCTAGATATTGAAATCAGTCAATCTTCAGTATTAGCCCCTGGAAAAGCAGCTTTCTGTAGTGCTGAGTGGCATGTTAACAACCTGTTTTCAAACAGGAAACACAATTTCCATGGGAGAATCAGGTTTTCTGGATGGAAGAATTAAAATATTCAGGAAAAAAAATCATCAAATACATATCTCTTCTTTGGTTCAACAGAGACTGGCACATTTCAGGTGACTAAAAAGACATCTGGGACCCACCGCAGAAAGTCTAGAAGCACCTTCTTCATCACATTGTGCTGGGCAGGGGTCAGAACTCGTGTCAGGCTGCTCCAGGTGCCCACAGGAGAGCTGGCCAGGGACATGGAGCAAAAGGAGAGCACAGGGTAGAGGCAGCAGGGCAAAGCCTCGGGCTGGCTGCTGTGAAGGGCTTTGTGTGGTGCATGGGAGGGCTTTACTTCTGTGCAGACTATGAAGCACCCATTTAGAGATGTCTCAAGACCTACTTGTAAGACCAAATAAAAATACCTCTCCCGGTTCTCAATTGTGAGATCTGGGAAGGAGGCTTCCAAAATTGGGTTCTCTCCCTGCCTGCGCAGAGGACGGGGTTGTGACACCACAGAGAAGCTGTTTGTAGGTCTCCGTTTGCAGGCTACCAGGCAGGCAGCCTCACCCTCCCTCCACCAGGGCATCTGCCTTCCCCAGCTCCCAATCCCCGGCACAAATAGGACTCCTTGCGGGGAGCGTTGCATTGCACTGCATTGCAGCGGCTCTCGCAGCCACGTCCCCTCCCTCTGTGGCCCTGTCGCTGTCCGGACAGAAGCCACAGGGTCGGGGAGCCTTCCCCCCTGCACCGCCCGCCCGTCACAAACCAAAGCCGCGGCGAGATGAGGCGACGCTTCTAAACCCCTTAGCAGGGAAATGTTAATGAGCACTGAGCGGAGGGTGAGAAAAGCCCTTAATCGCATTAGCTCTGCCGCCAGAGCTGATGAACGTCCCCAGCCGGAGCGCCCCGTCCAGACACCCGGAACGGGAGCGGCCGGGGGGAGCCGGACCTCGAACTGCCGCCCCACGGCTCGGGGCAGGGAGGGAAAACAGCCCTCAGAGCCACGCTGATCCTCTGCTTAACCTTAAAGAAACACTTCCTGCGAGCTGATGGTGCCTACGCCATGGGGCTCCGGGATCCCATCCTGCCGGGTTGGGATGCTCCACACGAGCGGGAGGCCGTACCATGTGTGCCGAGGAGTCCGGGCTTCTGCTGCGTAAAGAACTCACGCGCCAGGCTTTACACTGGGAATTCGGTTTTGAGCTTGTGTAACTCTCCGATGGGGTTTTTTGGGGTGGTTTTTTTTTTTACGCGGCCAGGAAATTGCCATATAAAGTGTAAGTATAAAACAAACGATTTTCCTCAGCTAAGCAGCCACGTGAGAGGCTCCGCTTGCGCCGCCCTGCCTCTGGGTGCCTGCGCACGCTGTGTGCACGCACATGTGAGCTGCTCCGTGACACACCGGGACATTTGTTACGGTGACAGCCTGCTGCTCCCCCTTGGGGGAAGATGTGGTTTAATTTTTAGTATAACCTTAAAAAGGAGACCAGCAAAGCAGCTCTCCCATAAATTTTGTAAGTGACATTTATTTCTCGGTGCATTATCGCTAGTGATGGACAAATCTGGAATTTAGGGGAGCAGCCATCTTCTCCTGCCAGCTCCAGTGTGATGAGGCAGTTATCCTTAGGCTCAGCTCAGGCATTGCCTGGAAAATCTCCAGATGCTGAGCTGCCTTCTCCCCTCAAGACCTAAGCACAAAATGTAGCCCCTGTGTGCCTTAGGGGGCTCTGGTACTACAAACCCCATCTCCCACACCCTCGCCCGTGGGCTGCATACCAGCAGCAACACAGCAGAGTTTCCCACCCAGTCTCACCAGCTCAGCCCATGAAAGCATTTCTGGTTTGCTCAGATCCCTGCCCATCCTGGCTGAAGTATGACGGAGTTTGCTTTAAGAGCTCAACTGATCTTCCCAGTCACCGAGCCGAGTTCCTTGCTACCTAAGCCTACCAAGTCTCAATTTGAATACATACAAAAGATCTCAGCAGCTGGGTGTTTAATGACAGGGACTAGAAATCAGGCCCTGCAGAGTCACACCAGGTTATTTCAGCTCGCTGGAGCTGGCTTTGGAGCATGCCAGGGAGGCTGGTGCTTCCAGCTCTGTCCAAAAGCGCTCTGGTTCAAGGAAACACAAACCATGCCAAACCCCCACACAAACCACAAGCAACACCTTTCAAACCATGCCCAACCCCCAAAGGCTGAGCTCAGAGGAGCACAGGTAGGGATTCACAGCACAACCCTCTCCAAACTGTGGGTGCAGGGGTTTTGCACCTCTGGGTGCCAGGGTGAAATACCATTTTTTGTGCCTTGACACAGAAAAATGCAAGACGCCACTAAATCCATTACATCCATATGGATTCTACAAGAGAGAGAGGGACAGGAGGTGTCCAGTTTACTACCCCAGGCCTGGACTAGACCCAAAGAAATGCTTCCAGTTGCTTCACACTGACAAAAGATCAAAGGAGCAGATTGTTAATGGATAGCAAAGTCTGATGTAATTTGTGGCACAGTTATTTGTGCTTAGGAAAAAGCAGGCTGATGTCAGCCCTGCCATGACAAGTCCTTGAGTGTTGCCCTGCCTGCTGGTAGTCAGGGATCTGCAGTCAGTTACTCTGAATTTCTAGGGAACAGGTCCTTTCAGAAACTGTACTCTTGAGTCCTAAAAGACTTGGGCACCTCCAACCACAAAGTGCTTCCAAACAGCCACACCAGCCTTTCCCCACGATCTAACAGAGTCTGGAAAAGCCTTTTCTTTGGGCAGACAAGCGTTTCCCTCTGCTGAGGTGGTTCAGCATCCCTGGAGCATCCCATGTGCTGCTGGGGATGCCTCTCTCTGCCATTTCTGGAGTGGCGTTTGGGCTCCCTCCCAGGCCAGGGGATGGTAAATGCTGACCAGAGCCAGCAGAGGCTGCCCAGGCCTGACTCTGGCAGGGGGTCCTGCCCTGTCCCAGCACCAGCAGCAGCCCAGCCACCTCTGTGAGACCTGGAACTGACCCTCAGCATTCCTCCTCACACAGCCCAAGCAAAGGCATCTCTTGGAGTCTCCCAGCATCGATCCTCTGCTGCCAGGCTCCCCAGAAGTGCTGCCTTCCACCCTCTCAACACACTCTCTGGAAACCCGAGCTGGTACTTCCTAGGCCGTGTGACCAATTCTTGCTCTGGCATCACCACACATCTTCAATTCCCCACGTCACATCTCAGCTGCTTCCTGGCTCCTCCCTGGCCTCTCCACCCAACAGCAAGCACAAGCCAGTCATGTTTTGGCAAAGAGGTGCCTACAAAACCTCAGCTGTAGCCCTGACTTAAAAAAATAAGAGCATAGGAAAAAAATAAGGCAGCCTCACCAAGGCTGAGCAATGCTGACCACTGGGACCCACCACCATGCCACCAGGGTGAGGGGTGGCACCCATGGGAGCCCTGGCTTGGCAGCAATTCACTCTGAACATGCAGCTGAGCCAAGAGAATTAATTCTTCCTCTGTGCTGACTGAAGGCTGCATCATTCCCCAAAGGCCCTGGGGGAGTTGAAATAAGGATGAACATCAGGCCAGACAGTCTCCTGCTCACAGCCACACACACATCTGCCTCTCCAAAGAGCTTGGAAACAGAGTCACAAGCACAGCCCAGCCCCAAAATCCACTCTGAAGCATGCAGGTGAGGAGGGAGGAGAGCTCCTGGGTCAGCCCAGCAGGCTGCAGGGTCTGAGGAGGAGGGCTCAGAGATGCTCAGACTGAGCTTTCCACTGTCTCTTGCTCAGCTGCCCATGACTGCTGGTGCCCAGTGGCCAGAGACCCCATGGGGCCCTTACAGGCACAGGAGACCAAAACATCCCTTCTCCCTCCTCAAAGCTCCATGGCTTTTGATCAGCTTATGGCTGATCAAAGGGAGTCCATGCCCTTCTAAGATTGAAAGTTTTAACAAAAGCCATTCACTGTTTTATCTGGGCAAGCTGTTGGGAGCACCAGCTGCTCAATTTTATTGATAAAAGCCTCTTTTCTCTAAAAACATGGGACCGGTTCTCCCCATGACAGCAAAATGTGAGCAACGCAGAGCTTCAGACTGCACAGGACAACAGTTTTCCAGCATTTCTGCCAGGCTGTGAGGAAAAAAACAATATCCAGCAACATCTGCAAAGAGAAACACTGAGACCAGTGGGCAGAGCAGGTTTCCAGCCTCTTCCAGCACCTGGGAGCACCGTGAAGGATGCCACCAGTCACTGTACAGGGCATCTATATGTGGCCTTGCTTAGGTGTCCATTATTGTGCACTCCCAAGGAAGCACCTGCTGTGTTGTCAGCAGCCCCCTGCTAGTTTCCAGGAGAGCAGCCCCAGTGGATCTCTTCCAAGGTGCTCCCATCGACTACGGGGGGAAAAGCAATCAGGAAGCAGACAAGGAATGCATGACTTTCCCATCATGGACGGACTGCTGGGATTTGCTGGAAGGCATCCAATTAGTTAACGAGCACTCCAGAGCTGAGTCTGGTCTGGAATTAGTAATTAGTTACCACAAGACAAGCAAGAGTGAATATACTGGAGAAATCCACATCTGTCCTAGGGATAGACTTAGGAGAAGAGAGTTTGCTCAGCAAATCCACACTGAAATGGAGAGGAGCAGCTGGCAACCAACAAGTAAGCAGGATGATGTGGATCCCAGAAAGATGCACAACACCAGGAGCGAACATTCACAACTGGCCCCCATCCTTGACATCCTGTACCAGGAACTGGCCCAGCTGGAAGCCCTTGGCCCTGGAGCTGGCTCTCCATGCTGATCCCAGCCCATCACAGGCAGCATGGGCACAGCCAGTGAACACTTTGCTTCTGATGAGCAAAACTGGAGCAATGAAGTGCACAAGACACGTCAGCCTGGCCGGGTGCCTCCCACTTCCACCATCCACAAAGACCACGGCTTTGGAAATCCTGGAATAATTCCTTCATATTCATTTTCCTCATTAGTCTTCTGCTCCGGGTTCCCGAGCACGCTCCAGTGCAGGAGGACACATCAGCTTCCAGGTCCAAGATGACTCGGAGGAGCCAGGCTGTCACCTGCAGCATCGGCCCTTTTGGGCACAGGCAATCTCCCACCAGGTTCTTCTGGTTGAAAATCAATGGTTGAGCTCTTGGGAGGAGGAGAATGTGTCCTCCTGAGAGTTCACTCCCAGGCCTCACAGCTCCTTGTCACCATCTGCCTCTCCGGAGCATGTCCCCATGCGGCAGGAGCTGCGGAGCAGCTCTGCATCCAGCCCCTGTGATAAATTAGCCAGGGATTCGGGCATTTCGGCACAGCTGCCTCATCCTCTGCCAGCATGACACTGTGATTAATTTTGGGTGCAGATGAAGCTCATTTATCAGAGGCACGTGATGGCTGCGCAGGCTGCAGGAGCGTGCGGGGAGCCCCGGGGTGCAGGGCAGAGTGGGAGCAGAGGCAAAAGGCAGGAGGCAGGGAGGGAGAGTGAAGAGCCAAGCCTGGGGCTTCTCTCAGGAAGGCTCTTTGCCACATTGGCTCATGATTAAGCATGCTGAGGGAGAAGAGCCCGCGTGGGAAGAGAGCTTTTATCTTTGCTAACACACATGGCCATGTCTGGGGAGAGATGTGCAATGGGAGGGGTGTAAAAGGATTGGGGAGAAGAAGCCGTGAGCTGATTACGTTGTGTCAGGAGAGGCAATTCTACCACCATGGCCACTTCTCCCCCACTGCCCCCTCCTCCAGGCCAATTTCCACTTTTTCCCCTTTTTGGAGGACCAATGGGTCCTGTCTTGCCTGTCTCCACTCTGCAGCTACAGACCCTTCGCTTTTTGCTGCTGAAGGGAATGTGGCCAGAGCTGCTCCTGCAGAAATTGTCTGGGAAGACAGAGCTGTATGTTCACTTCCCAATGTGACACAGCCCTGACAGAAAAATCACTAGACTGGTTCATCCTCCTATTGTCTGGAGTTTCTCCACGTGCTGAAGTATGGCAATGCTGCTTCCTCTACAGCTGTCCCAAGGGCCTGAGCTGCTCCCAGCTGAGGCTGCCAAGGTCATGAGCAAAGCATCACAGATCAGGAGTCTCTGCACAGTTTTGGAGTGAGGAATAGCTTTTGGGGTAAGCTCACACCATGCCCGATGCCCTCCGGTGCAATGGATGCACAAGGAGAGGACATCAGGGCAGTTCCCTAGGCACCAGGATCCACAACCTTCGTTTGCCCCCTGCCATGCTTAGTATGCCCCAGACAGTGGTGTCCCTGTCATAGAACAGCTCTGTCTCAGAGCAAGGTCATGCCAGCAGCACCCCAAAACCCTGAGATCACTATAACAATCCTCCCTTCAATAATTTTAGGCTCCAAGTAGTGAACCATTTGCAGCTAAAGAAAAGAAAACCCTTTAAGTTCAACAGGGCCATGCAACCTGGGACAATTAGTGGCAAATCCTTGAGCACGTGGCTGATGTCAGTGCCTTCCATGGGACTTAATTATCAAACCAACATAGCATCAAACAAAGAGGCTGCTTTTTCTGATAAATGCATACTTTTTAAAGAGAACATGTCAAGAGGACAAAGGTGAAGATGACACAATACATGGTAGCCACGCTGATTGCAAGACACCCCTGCTAGTTTACCTCAGCACAAAACCAGGACCCTTTCTGCTGGGTTAAAGGTAAGGTTAGAAAACCCATGGGGACTTCTGAAGTGTGAAAACATCAAACACTGAATGGCACAGGGACTTGAGCCTCAGAAAGCCTAGAAATGTTATCCTTCTACTCACTGGTCCCCCAGGAGAGCCAGCTGGATGGCTGGTGGCAGAGAGGGTGGCCTGAGAAGAGCACATTCCTGGAAAGGCTACAGGTGACAACACTAGCTTGCAGCCAGGACTGCAGCTTCCAACATTCACATTTCTTCCAGGTCCTAAATGCTCCTCTAAGCCTGGCTCCTCTGCAAAGGTCCCCGGACCTTTGTGCTCTCCTTCTACCCATCAGTTCACCTCCTTATTGTTCCAAAGGCCCCCTGAGTCCCCACCCAGTGGAAATACCTCCCAGCTTTTATTACAATCATCGTGCCAATCACCAAAGTTTTCAGTTCCCATCCAACAAAGTTTACCCGGGAAGGATTGAAGATGCCCACGCTGTTTCCCTTCATGGATTATTGGAGGGCACCCATATACATATCTCAGCGTATTTTCACACAAAGGGCAAATAATTCTAGGGTGAAGTGCAGCAGAAACTGGCTCCTTAACAGGGGCACACTCAGGCTCTTCCCCCTGCCTGGGGAGCAGTGGTGGTGTCCAGCCCCAGTGCCCCTCCAACCCCACACAACACTTTTGCAGCAGATGTGGACTCAGCAAGGAGAAAACACAACTGCACTTACCAGAGCTGAAATCCTACAAGGACCTGCTGGTGAGGCAAGAAACCTGGAAGGGAGGAGAAAAAGAGATGTGGTTCAATGGGTTGGCTGTGGACAGCAGCAGGGGAGTGTTGGTGTGGCCCAGCCCTGCAAGGGTGGATGGGGCAAGCAGGTTCAGGCAGGTGACCTACCCTTGCATGCATCAGGACCATCTAAATTGGTCAAGGCCACCTAAATCCACCCAGCCCCACTCACCAGCCTCTCCAGGCACTCAGCTGGTGCTGGCAGAGCTACAGCTGCCACGCACAAGAGGAATTCACCAAGGGATTAAGGAGCTATTCCCATCATTACCATCCTGGTATGAACACTGAGCTGCCCCGTCAGCGTTCCCCTCTCATCAGCTCCTGGAGCACGCCACACAAATCTGCTCTAAGGAGTCACAACAACGCACCTGGGAAACCATAAATATCTGTGAAAAATCTCCCTATAAATCCACGGGAAGGGGAATTTACGGCGCTTTCTTTGGAGATTTCTCCGGGTGTTCCCTATTAAGCCATTGTGCTTGTTTGCATAAGTATTCCTCAGACAGCAAAGTCTTCTCTGCCATCAGTTATCGACTCTGCAAACAGAAGCAGCACCAGGCGTGGGACGTACAAACACACAGCTGTAAAGATGAGGGACTGGCTCCTCACCTTGTGAAGAAATAAAGGGTATTAATTGCTTAGTGCAACCACAGCACACTCCCAAGCAAGGACAGGGTGAACTGACAGCCCTGATGTGTACAGAACAACTGAGAAAAGGGAAACAAGCCAAAAAAACTCTCGGTATGCTCTCAGGGTATGCCACACAGTGGCAAAGCTATGGAAAAAATAAAGATTTTTCACATCATTGGGGAAGAAAGTATCAAGCGGAGAAGAAATACACAAGTGTTGGAATCAGCCCCAGGTATCCAGAGAAATTGCTGTAATACATTGTCCAGCCACACACCAAGGCCACTACAGAAATTAGGGAAGGAAGTGCCTTGGCTGATGTAGCAGCAATGAATACACTTGTTAGTGATAATACATCAGCTACCCAGCTGGGTAGAAACCTTTCCAACAAGAAAGGTTGACACAGGGCCTTATTAAAGAAGGTAATACTCAGTTAAGACATCTACTGGTCTCATCTGATGAATGGTTGACACAATACATCATATATATGCAGGAGGGGGTTGAAAGTAACAGAATATGCTCAATGGTATCAGCCCACACCGCTGGAAGTACAGGTTCCTGATACACAACCTGGAGATGTCATTTTAATTAACATGTTCTCATGAAAATACAAACTGGAACCTAAGTGGGAAGTACCATATACCATCCTCCTGTGTTCCTATATTAAAAGTTTAGGAAAATAAAGATGGGTACACCATTCTCCCATCAAGCAGGTGGTAACTAGCCAGCCAGCTGACAAATGACTGACTCCTGGAAAAACTCTCACATCAGCTAAGAATGAATGGGACATCTCACTACTCTTGGTATTATTGACTCTGTTGCTGCTACAGCATAGCTAAGGATAAAAATGATGGATGATCTGGATTAGTGGAAAGTTAACAAATCCAAAGGGAAGATAGTTTTCCTAGATTATATAGGAACAAGGTTCCGAGTTCCTGAAACACCTGACAGGAAGGCTCTTGCTTTCTGGTGTCCATCAGATAAGGTTTATAATTTAGCCTGGGCAAAGGTAAGCAGAAGGACAGGTCTCATTGCCTTGCTAATACCAGCTGCTGCTCAAGACCTAATGCCAGTTGTTGTGTGATGACAGATAAGAGTTTAAGAAATAATAGTATGCAATTAACATCACTTGTGACGTGTTGACCCAGGACTGATTACCCTTCCCCTGCTCATCCCCCTTCTAAGCAAACAAAGAGGGATGCAACTGGTATTACAGGGACAGGATTGGGATTCCTAAATGGTATAGATGTTGAAGTGCTCCTAAA
The DNA here is from genome assembly GCA_013397195.1 of Hylia prasina. Lineage (NCBI taxonomy): Eukaryota > Metazoa > Chordata > Aves > Passeriformes > Sylviidae > Hylia > Hylia prasina. The sequence goes on along the minus strand of VYXD01009049.1, from coordinate 57,750 downwards.
TAAACTAAATGTAACAACAAGTGATTTAAGCAAATTAGAACACCCATTGTGATCCTCTCTATTAGCATTGGGGACTAATCAATGGCTCTTATCTGATATATTGCCTCTGTGGAAGAAAATTAATGAGAGAGACCCCTGGCTGATTGTAGAGGCACTTGGAATGGTCCAGGGCAATCTTTCACCAGCTCTTAGATGTATCCACACTCAACTGTGGATGCACTCCACAGTGACAGCAATTACAAGGGTAGGCAAACACAGCACCTTATGCATTTAGGTTTGAAAAGTAGCTTGGGACAACGCAACTGGAAGAGAATTTCAATCCTGGTGTATTCGGCCAATTATGACCCCATAACAATAAGGTCACAGTTTCTGTCTTAATAATATAGTGCTTCAGTATACAGCACATAGCCAATTGTTGCACTAAATTACAATACAATCATTCTCTTTCCCATAGAACATAAAGTATGGATACCACAAAGTGGACACGGGTGGCAAACAGTATATGGGAACAACAAGGATTCAACTGTAACAATATTAAACCCCAAGACATAGCTTGACACTGAGCAAAATGTTTGTCATTTTGAAACACATGCCGATGAAATCCCTGCAAGTGCAGTTATGGAAAAGGATATGTTTTTAAGGACCCTTTGTGGTTTTATATTAGTAGGTGATATTATTGTAGATACAAGTAATCCTTCGAATATTTGCACTCATAACTTTAGTGGAATTATAGGGTATGATTTTAATTATACAGTTCCTGTTACGTCCCGCCAGTTGTTACAGTCTAATTATACACTAGTTAAAGACTTGTTACCTACTTCAACTGGAATTAATCTTAATGCTGGTAAGGAAACTATCACAACATGATGACTTACATCAAGTACTAAAACATGTATGAATTGATAGAAAAAACTATAATCACTGTCCACCATAATGGGAGTGACATGTGGTGTGCGTTCAAAAGAGGAAAAAGAGATGGAGAAGACCACTGGTGGGAAGCTGTCCTGAAGTGGTCAGCCACAGGAATTTATAACCTCCTGCTCCACCCAGTGGTAATCGTACTAGCTTTGAGTCTATTAGGTCTGGTGCTTGTAATCATTCTGTACATAAGATTATGGAAGCTGATCGTGCTTTTTGAAAGGCTTTGCAAGCTTTGCTAAATGTATTAGCAGGGATGCTTAATAAAAACAAAGAGAGGGTTGTAAAGAAGTAAAGGATATTAATTGCTTAGCATAACTTGCTTAGCATTAGTAGCTAAGATGTGCTGAAGCTTTAGGCCCCACTTTGAGCAGATTTCACCCTGCACAGCTTCTGCTAGGCTGCCTGGGTTAATTTCCAGGAGAGCAGGTTGTATTTCAGCTATGACATTTCTCTGCATGTTTAACGTATCCCTATCTTGGCTCCAATGTACTTCTGCATAGATGGGTGGGAGACAGGGGAAAATGAATAACACGTTTTCTTCCAGCATGAAGTGGTGAGAGTGTCCTCCACTGAGTGCAATTACTGTGTATATGACTTCTGTAGTCTGGCTAATACTGCTAAGTATACTGGAGATTAAGGGATTTGGGGCTGTAAGGTCCATTTCATCCATCCAGGCCTGAGCAAGGCAATGAGAGCAGGGAAAAAGTCTTGCAGAAACTGCTGGACCAAGCAGGGTCTGGCCTGCAGGTGACCATCCCACCACATCCCCTTGCTGCTTTCAGACCCTTTCCCAGGCAGCTCTGAGTTCTGTGAGGGACATGAAGGAGGCTGAATGCAGGTGCCAGAGCCGAAACACCTGCAGCCACATCCCCAGGGCTGACCCCTCACCAGTGGCTCCCAACCCAGCACTCCCCATCAAGGATGCTCCTGATCCTATGCCAAACAGTGCAGTGATGTTCCTGGACTGCTGAGCCCTCCCCAGGGCGGCATGTCAAGGACACAGGGGACAGAGGGAAGGACCTAAGCAGTCATGGTGTTGCTTCTGAGAGTACTCAGGAGGCACAGGAGAGGAGCTGTTATCCCTGAGCCAGAGATCTAGTAACAGCACTGGAGCACTTCTGCTTTGGCTGTGGCAATGGCCTCTCTGGCCCATGGAGAGGGAAGCTGCAGTGGCTCCCACTGGGCTGGACTGTGCTGCCAGTCCCCAACCCTGCTACACCTTGGCTCCTCATCAGAGACTTACCCTGGGGGTACAGGCCAAGCTAGAAAAAACGAAGCCTGAAAAATAACTCTCCTAAGGAGCCAGCATCCTGCCCAGTTCAGAGCAGGCTGAGGCCAAGCCCCGCCGCCACTCCTGCCTGGAGGGGAAGCCATGGCAATCTCCCTCCAGCTCTTCCAAGCCAGTGGAATATGAAGCAGAGCAAATACTGAGTTGTTGTGAGGGCATTGAGTAGTGAAGCAGAGCAAGGAGATAGCTTTGAGTAGTAAAAGCTGCCCTTAAGTTATAAGCTCAGACATAGCCTTATGCATCCCCGAGCAGCAGAGGAGCCATCTCCACTTTGATCTGAGTTTGATTTAAAATGGAGCATCTCCCTCAGCATCACCCACGGGACAGCAGTGCAGCAACCTCATTTTCCTCTGCTTTATCCCTTTTGCCACCTGCTGTGTGCCCAAGGTCCCAGGGCCACAAACTCTGGCTCCCTGCACTCCCTGGCCGTGATGTTCTGGGGCACAGCCCTCAGCCGTGGGTGCATCCTGCTCCTTCCCTGCTCTGGGGTAGGGATGAGCCAGCACAGAGCCAGGGAAATGAGAACTTGCTGGGGCATACTGCCAATTCAACGCCCATTAACTTCCCATAAATCCTCCGCTCCACGGCCTTATCTTCCTCTGCCACGTCCTCTTGCTCCCCCTCATCCTCCTCCTCCCAGGCTAATGGTCTTTTTGGATGTGCAGACAAGCTGTGTAGGTACCCTTGCCTGTGCTTGGGAGCCCTTCAATGGCAGTATCTGCAGGAAGGTCTGACAGGAGACATGCCTAACAACCCTTGGTGACACCCCTGACACCCCAGGCACCCACAGGCGATGGGATGGCCCCACACAGCACAGCTCATGGCCAAATGCTCTCCTGCTCCTGCAGATTGAATATCAGACTCTGAACATTAACTTTTACAGCATAATATATCCCTACCAGCCCACATTGCCAGGCGATACCCCAGAACCGTCACCACATCGGGATGCAAATGATTGTTTAAACACCCCACACAGTCCTGTGCATACAGAATAGATTTACTGTCACTTCTTGTAAAATTAGGAAGGGATAAAACCAAACAGCTGAGCAGCAATGTCTGCTGGGCAGCGGGGGGAGCAGCACCAGCACACCTCAAGGGCTTTGGCTAGAAAGGGAGCTCCAGAATTAACACCAGCACAGCTCACCATGAGGAATCTTTGCTTGTAGCTCCTGCCCGAAGAGTGGATTTGACCTGGGAGCCCTCCTGACCCGTGGCAGACTTGCAGAGCTCGTTTGAATCAGCACTTTCTGCAAGCAGCCACATTTCAGTGGTCCTTCACTTCAGGGCAGTCAACAGCAGATGCAAAGCACTGACAGTGGAGCTCAGCCCGACTGCCCTCGCTGCCGAGGCTCTCACTGTGGTGCTGGCTGTGCAGGAATTCAGTGGCAACACAGAGCCAACAGCAACCTTGCCCCTGCCCAGGAACAGCTTCAGATCCGTCGTTCCCCCTGACCCCAGATGTCTGCTCCCCACCTTGTTCCCCGGGGAGATACATCCATGGACTCATGGCACTGGCTCTGCAGAGGAGAAAGTTCACCTTTTCAGCAAAGAGCCCATCTTTTACACAACAAATTGAACTCAGCCCAAGCCTTAGTATTCCACCAAAAAACTGTTTGCACAGGAAGTTTGTAACCAGTCCATTTGATCAAGAGGCGCAGCTTCCAACATGGGGAAGGGTTTTGGAAAACAGAGCGTTCCTCAAGGCAGCAGATCAATGCTGGACCAGCGTTAGTGGCTGGAGGCTGGAAGGGATCTAGGCAAACTTGGACTAAATAAGGCCCAGCTGCTGGACGGTCACAAGGAATATTGCAGCAGCCAAGTTAAGAACAAGAGGAATCCTTAGCCTTCAGCTATGTCAAGGGAAAGTGAGGCTGTTTCTCCAAAGAAAGTGCTACAAGCAACATCCAAGAATTACAAGTGGAAGACAACTGTGGAAGGGCTGGTTTCCACCAGTGCTCCAGAGCTGTGACACAGTGCTTGGGGATGGCACAGCCACCATGGTCTCAGGTTTGGCACCAGCCTTTGCTCCAGCCAGCAGGTCACATCCCTCTCCAGCCATGCTGAGGCTGTGGGACAGGATGGGAAAGGAAATGCATTCCCGAGCCCGTCTAACCTGCCTGTGAGAGCTCATAGCATCCTTACATCAGTAACCATAAATCCTGCAGGATCTCCCAGCCTTTCCAATGAAGGGGAAGGAAAATTCTCCTTCATTGCGGCTCCCACCTTTTATCTTTAAAAGCCACAACAGGCAAGGTTAAAAAAAAACATGACAAATAATCCAAGGAAAAGAATACAACAGCCTTTGAAACTCCATCCTACAGTTGAAAGGGAGGGATGGAGGCAAGTCAAGAAAGCCAGTGTAAAACCTCATTACCATCAGAAATCCTCTCTCCCTGCCCTTACCTCCTTGCTCATTTCCATATCACAGGGGACACAATACCTTTTTTCTCTTGAAAAACATCCCATTTTTGCAGAGTCTGTCCCCACCCCCAGAACAGGCTTATGGAGCTGGGGAACAAAAGCCAGGCTCACACCTACCCTGGCAGGCGATGCTGGTGTGTGAATCTCCAGGCCCTTATCGGCCTCTCAGGAGCAGTTTTTACCATTATTATTATTAGTCTACTTTATCTTTTTTTTTACCTTTAGCTTCAAGATTCTTTAGTCAGTCAAATTACACTCAGAGTAGCAGAAGTGGCAGAAAATAAAGCAGTATAAGGGGTTCAGGAAGTTATTTTCATCTCAAGGAGCATGTAAGAAAGGTTGACAAGTCTTTATTCTGCTCTTATGGGATAATCTGTAGGTTCCCAGCTGATGAGGGGGGGAAATTAAAAGCATCAGGAGAAATTGCAGGAAGAAGTAAAACTGAGGCCTCTGCATAAATTGAAGTAATGTGCAGCTTGGCTGACATCTGAAAGCACTGGAGGGTGAAATGTCAGCACCAGGAAGGAAAGGGGCGGCCCCAGGGCCTCGGCAGGGCTGGGCAGAGTGTGCTGGGTGCCGGGCAGGAGGGTCACTCAGCCCCCTCCAGCTGGTCTTTCCTCCTGCTAAGTGGACCTGTCACATCTTTCCAGTCCAGAGCATCACTAACAGAGCAGGCGGAGAAGGGAGGGGAAGCAAAGCAGCTCAGACATCAGTCGGCATCCCCCCTACTGCCCCGGATCGCTGGAGTTGTCCTGCTCCTGTCTGGCTGCTCCGATAAAAGCTACAGGCATCCACTCAGGCACGGCAAAATGTTTCTGCCCAGACTTCAGGCTCTCACATTTACACGCACAGTACAGGGCCCTGGGAGCTCCCAGCATCCACCGAATTTCGGGCTGGGAGCACAGCCAGGGTGCCAAGGAAGGGGCCAGGATCACAGGGAGATGCACAGAGAGGAGAGAAGAGGTGGGACCATCAACTCCTCTCTGTGCATTGGCCCATGGGGATTAGAGATGGATGGAGGCAGTGCTGGATGGCCAAGAGAAGCAGGGACATCCTTGTGTCATCAGCTGCAGGCTGGCATGAGGTAGCAGAGCCCCGAACAGCACAAAAAAAGGTGCACGAATGCATTTGTGGTGTGAGACAGCCTTTCCCCCAGTGGCTGTGCAGAGAGCAAGGGAATGGGATCCCTCTCCTTACAGCCAGGGCACAGGGGTCTGAGGCAGCCCCCTCCCAGGGTGGCAGGGCAGCCAGCCCGATGCCTCTCCGGCTGTTCCACGGCTGAACCACGCGGTGCTGTCACCAGTGATTGATGGCACGGTTCAGGAGGAAATAAATTCCCAGGCTTTTGCAGGAGGTGAACTGGGGGGTGTATCCATCTTAAAGATGCTTAATGAATGTGCCACAGCCCGCAGAGTGGCAGCAGATACATCTCTGCAGCCAGAATTCCCCACGCTGTTCCTTGCGAGGTTCAGGCACAATTTAACAGCTTCTTATTGATTTTATTTATGTTTCCCAGGCCCTGGCAGTGTCTAGATTGCCCCAGTCCAACAAAAACCCCATAGTCACAGAGGGGACTTGCACTTGCTTTTCCCATCCTGCTTCTCAACCCTGGGGACAAAACCTGGTGTTTGGCCAGGAAATATGGAGTTTTAGGCTCACGTGGGCTTCAGCTCCAAGAAAGAGGATGATGCAGGACAACTGGGGTGATGGTGAACACTGGGACAGCACTGGGGCAGACACTGCTGCCACCCAACTCATCGCCCCAGCACCAGGCTCTGGGTTGCACCTGAGAGGAATGACAAGATTTGTCTTTACAAACAAGGGGTGGGTCTGCTGGTAGATAAAACTAATACTGAGAGATAAGAGAAACAATGGGAAGGAGTCTACTGATTGATGAATGGAAAAGAAATTTGCCTTTACAAACAAACCATAGGTTTTCTGATAAATGAAATTGGGATTGAAAGATGAAATAATAGGGAAAACCCATAAGAATTAAAAATTAGGGGGGTTATACATTAAAAGGGGAATCTTAGGTCTTAGGCATTCGGGGAAGTCTGTACCTCTCAAGTACCTCAGCCAATAGGGAAAGAGAGAGGTAAATGCGGCCAGGAAATTAGGATAAAAAGAAGGCTGCGTCCTCCGAAAATTCATGAGACCCCAAGGAAAATGCCCCATCGCCTCTCCCTTTATTTGAATAAAGTAAAAGGACTCTTCTGTCTCCTTTTTGGACATAAACCTCTGGCGTTTGTGGATTAATTTTCCTAACACGCCTTTGGAACTCAAAGCAAAATAAGACACCCTTTCCAAAGGCACCCTTGCAAGATGGACTTTGGAAACTCCTAGCTTTTATGTAGCTCAGCACACCTTAATTTTCAAGGCAAGAAAAATGGCAATCAGCAGTTCTGGCATGTGACTTGGCTTTGATTTTCCCTCTTCCCCTTAGGGGGAAAAAAAAGGGAAAAAGAAAGAAAAGCAGCAAAGAACAGCAGAGACCCAGCTGACCTTTCCAGCTAAGAGACCTTGTCTGAATCACTGGATGGTAACAATGAATGAAATGCCAGTGCCCTGCCTTATAAATACCAGCTTCCTCTTGGGGTGAAATGCCATCTTCTGAACATGGAAAAGCTGCAAAGAAAATGTCACCCTCGCCAAGGTGTGAAATGCCAGCCTGCTCCAAGATCCTGGGCTCACCCATGGGGAGATGGACAGGCTAATGCCTGATGCTGGATCTCCCAAATTCCTCCTGTCCAGGCCCTTCTCCAAAGCTTCATGTCATGAAGGGGATGGAACTTTAATGTGGGACAGACAGAGTATCAGCTCTCCAGCATTACCTCCAGCATCTCAGCAGTGAGCTACTCAGAAAAGCTTCCATGAGGATTTGGGTTATTTCCCTTTTCCAGTGGCTGTGAATCAGAGGGCCAGTAAGACAAACAAATCACGTTTCAAGAATGGTTAGACAAGCCAAAATAGTTATTTCCAGTTTTACCAGTGAGATGAAAAAACAATTGAGCATAAGGAGATTTGCCAGCTAAAAAGTTTATTACAACCCGAACTCCTAGTTCCCAGCAAAAAGCTGTTTTTGCTTTATTTATTAAACACGGGAAATCATCCAACATACTGTCCTTGTGTGAAAAAATGCTTCCTATGAAGCTGGTGATATTTACAACATCTCCCCTACCCTTCCCAGGGCCAAGTTTGGCTTAATCAAAGCCACATTTTTCCAGAAGTTCATCCTCCCTTTCCCCCCCTTTTGGCATCCTCCTACCCCAGTTTCCTGGTACCAAAGCCCCAGTACTAAACCTGTGCCAGTTCAGGGCAACACAGCACGAGGGACAACTTGGACCATCTCTGGGAACTGCAGGGCTGCAGAAATGTAACCAAGCCTTCCTACTTGATAAAATTACATTGGGAAATGAATGAAGTTGCTTTTTGTCTTCTGGGAACTGGAGCTGTTCTCTTTCCCCACCCCCCCCCCGTCTTTTTTTTTTTTTTCCATAAATGTGTGAAATAATTTTACCACCCTTTTTTTTTCTTTCAGTTACTCCTCCTCCCCTCAGATCTCGCCCTTCCTGGCATTTGAAAATAGCTCATGAAAAGGAGGAGGAAGGAGGGGAATGAAAGGAAGTGTGTGGGGATGCAAGATGGAAGGGAAGGGAAAAATACATGAAGACTGAAAATACATGTTTTTCAAAGCAAATCAGAATGGCTGATTGCTTCGACTCCAGAACCCATTCTGGGAAAGGGCTGATAATCTGGGAAGTTTTCTAAGGCTGTCTGCATCCTCTCAGTTGTTAGGCAACACCTAGGAAGAAAGTGGCACGGCACACCTGTCTGCAGCTGCCTGTACCTCATGTGCAGGCAGGCGTCCCAGCTGGGAGTCGGAGAGCAGCACAGAAACGGGACCTTCCAGGGACCCAGGCACCATTTGTGCTCAGAGTCAACCGGGATCGCTCTAAANGGATCGCTCTACATTTTTTTGTTTTGTTTTGGGGTTTTTTTTGGGGTTTTTTTTGTTGTTGGTTTTTTTTTTTTTTTTGTGCAACACTTGTGGCTGGAATAGAAACAGCTGGAAAATCCTCCTGAGGTTTGATAACCTGCCAGCAGAGCAGCAGCTTGGCCCCACAGGAGCCAGGGGCACAGTGAGGGGAAGGGTCTCAGCCACCTCTGGCCTCAGAGGGGCTGCAGGCTGAGGGCTGGAGGCTTTTTTCTCCAGCCAGCACCAGGCTGATGACCAGAATGCCCCCAGTTTGCTGTGCAAGCCATTAGTGCTGGAGCAGATCCAGGGAGGGGTTTGTGCCCTGCCCTTCTCCCTGCTTGCCTTGTGGAAGATCTCCATGGGAAATGGTTTTAGCGCATCAGCATCCATGTGCATCGTGTCCTGGGCTTTCCCCCAAGTGCTTCTCTGTAATGGACTGAATCCCTGACCTGGACTGATGCTGCTCTCACAGGTCCCCAGGGAATCAGAATTCCAGTTGCTCCGCAGCTTTCCTGTCAGGGAGAGGCAGCGGGGCAGCAGCATCGAGCCCCTAATGCAAATCTCCTCTCAGCCTTGGCAGTGCTGGGGCTGCCAGCACAGGGGGAGGGATGCTCACTGCTAGGGGAGGCAACCAGGGCAGTCTTCCCCTCCCACACCCTTTGTCTCCATTTGATATCTCTTCTCTCCCTGCACAGCACCTTCCCCCTCCTTTCTGTTCCTGTTCTTTGAGCAGCCATACTGGGGCCAAAGGCATGCTTTACAGCTTTTTTTCTCTAAAAAGCCCCTAAAACCTAATTCATTGCAAAGCAACTACTGCATGTCTGTGTCTGACACAGAAGGGACTTGGGGATTTATGTTAGTAGCGGCACCAAGGGGAATCTGCGGCTGGACCAGCAGCAGCAGGAAGGCTGGCAGCCACAGGCATTGCCAGCACGGCTGCTGTTGGAGCCCTGGGGAGCCACCCCATGGGCAGCAACACTGCAGGGATGCACGGATACAGTGCCAAGTCCAAAGGATGCTTCCCATCCCAATCAGGAGCATGACAAGCACTTCTCGCCTTGACAGCGCCAGAAGCCAAGAAGGGAACTACATCTCGCTCTGTGCCACACCAGCACCAGGAAAGCCAAGCTGGGCTGAGCCTGGGGGAAGTGGCAGCACACTGAGGAGAGCCTGGCTGCTCTGGGCGGCTTCAGGGCAAGCAAGAGCACCCCCACACCCCCCGAGAGTGAAGATGGGGGCCTCTGCCATTGTGTACAGCTCCCTCGGGACCTTGGAGGCGATGAGTTGACCAAACCCGACAGGCAGTGCTGCCCCAGCCCAACACAGTCTGCAGGAGCCCCACAAGACCACCTGGAGATGGCAGTGAACATTGCTCCAGCTGAAATCCCGAGCCCAACAATCCACTTCTTTCCTCAGGAGGTGTCACCTTGTGATGCTCTCTCTTCCCTCCCTCCCACAAAGACACTAATTTTTTCCAGCTGAGCTGAGGAACAAACAAATCATCACCCACTCCAAGTAGGTGGGTTGGTCATGGCCAAGGAGAAGATGCTTTGTTTTTGGCGATGGTCCACAGAGCTAAGTCAGCAAAGGCAGATGATAGGCAGTGAAGGCACCCTTTCCAATAATAGCACTGTGACACACGGATCATTCCTGCTCCAGAGGTCTCCAAGGGCTTAGTGTGAACTTCATAATACCCCTGTTTTCAGCACACAGCAATGCTGCTTGCAAAGCTAATCATCTTCTAGGGCATCTTCATTAGCCTTAGAGCACTCTGATTCTAGCCTCCTGCATCCCCACCAGAGGCCCTGGGACACATCCTGCTCTCGTGTGCCACAGTGTAAATGTGTGTATCCACACCTGAAATCACATTATGGATGTTTCACTGCTCTCCCAAACATGCTCCTGGAGGCTCAGAAGAGTACCACTCCTTTCACTTCCAAGGTGACAAGCCCACAAGACCCCCAGCCCACCTTGGGGATGTAACCTGGGCCTGACACAGTTCCTCCTCCACAGCCCCACCTTTTACCTCCAGCAATCTGCAGTAATCCCTCCTCTCCTGAGCTCAACATGAGGCATTTCAACTTCTGAGCCTCAAAATCAGACACAGCACCTTTTACCCACACATCCCTGCATGCCACAGACCAAGAGGCAAACACTGAATTACACCTTAATCCTTACTCACAGGAGCACCTCTTTCCAGAGCAGCAAATTATTTTATTATAAGAAAAGTCCAACCAGGGACCACACTGAAAGCCCTCACAAGCCATGTGCAAATAACCACACATTAACAGCCACGCAGCCACTGGAGCAGGGCAGAGCAACGTGAGGTTTATGTGGAAACACCAGCTCTGCCCAAGGCATGTCCAGCACTGGGCTTCCCATGTGTAATCCTGAGCCCCCCATCCTCCTTCCTGCTCCCCAGCACCTGCCACTGGGGTCTGCATTATCTTTTTATGTTTTACATTTTATATTATATTTTTTGTTTTATATTTTACTCTGCTCTGGGGCTGCTCACAGGGCTGTTCATGGGGGCAGCTCTCTCTGGTCCAGCCCTGAGAGTCCACACTCCTCTGCACCAATGTAGGAGCACCAAAAGCCTCCGCAGGTTTCAACACAGAGTCCCACAAGTGTTGTAGCTTGGACAAACCAGATTTTGCCCAGGAAATGAAGTTTTCATGGACATTTTCCAGCCAGCTAGAAAGGCACACAGTGCCTGCCAGCACTTGTGCAGCTTGGGTGTTCCCCAAGTGTCTGGACCAGACCTGGAACAAGTGTAGAGCAGCATCTACTCTGGCTTGGAGGAGACTGGCTGCAAACCTGGCAGCTGAGCCTTACAAAGCTAGGCCAGACATGGGGCTTCCATACTCCATAGCTCCCAGCCCTGCCACATTCCTCACTCAGGATGTAAGATGGCACGGAGGCACAACGGCCCTGGATGAACCCAGCTCTCCCACCACTGGGCTTGGATGTGGGGCTGATTAGAAGGATTAAAAACCAGTTCAGCAGCGGGCAGCAGGAGGGATGTGCTGGCAAGGCCCAGGCTCGCCAGCCTGTGGGATGCCATCAGAGATCTTGAAAGGAAAGAAAGATCTGAGCGGGCATCGCTGCCCAGCTCCCTCTCTAACAAGGGACAGGAACAACCTGCAGTTCACAAAGAGCTCCCAGATGAAAGCAGCTCCATCCCCAGGATCTTGTTATTATTTCACAGATGTTTCTCACATACCTTTTCTTTACTGTTATTTTTCTAAAGTCACTCATTGCTCTAGATAAATGGGGCCTCTGTGGCTGCAGGCAGTGGGTGGCAGGAAAGGGAAGGCAGCTCCCAGGGGCTGTCCTTACAAACACCACCGCTAGGGATGTTAAAATGTACCATCAGCAGGTATTTGGCAGCAAATACTCTGCACAGGACCTCAGCCCACCTCCCCAGCCCCTTCTGCTCCTCTCCAGCAGGATAGGCTTTGCAATGGCTGGTTTCTCTGGGAATTGCTAAGAAATCCCAGTACGAAAAGCATTAGCAAAGAGTAAACAGTTGTGACACAGCCTTCACCTCTGCCTCCGGGCAGGATTGCTACAAAACAATCTGAAATCCAGGCTGAGGAGATCCTGCCTAGTCTGCCCCAAATCTGGCAGTAAAAACAAAATCCCCCCCTCCTTGAAAAGCTAGAGCTACTAAATGGCAGCCAGGCAAAGCTCTATCTGTCTTTGCAAAGCAGCCCTGAGCAGGACAGCCTCAGCCAGGGTCACTGGGCAGAGAGACCCTGCAGGGATGAGTTGTTCTCCTGCTCCAAACTGGGCATGCAGCCTGGCCCTTGGCCTCTCCCAATCCTTAACGAGCTTTTGCAGGGTTAGCGCGATGGCTGAATGACAAGAGAAGACTGAAAGAGGGAAAGGATTAAAAATAGATTCCAGTTTTGTTTCAAATATTGTAAAATAAAAGGTCCTGCAGCAACTATTGCGGAACCAAAAAGCACGCCCGCATCTTGGGCTGCGAGGCAGCTCAACAGCAGATGTATTTTTCATTAAAAGACTATTTAATATTGCAGGTTCCTGCTGAAGACCTGCTTTCTTGGTTCTGGCTGATTGCTGGGGAGACACTTCTTCCCCCTCCCTTGCCTGGAGGAGCAGGGATTTGCTCCCACAGCCCCGAGCAGCCCCTTTTGCACATGTCCTGCCTTGACATCCCCAGGAGCCTCTCTATGCCCCTGTCAGCATCCCCAAGCACACACCCAGCACTAGCAAGAGAGCCCCACATCCACCATACAACCCATGTATCATACCATCAACCTGGCAAGCAAAGGTAAATAAGAAACAAATTATCAGGCATTTTTTTAAAAAAAGCAAAATGAAGGGCAGGAGCAACTGCACAAGCACAAGGGCTGGTGGTAAAGGAAACTCCTTTCCCCCTAATGAGAGACAATTGCACTTTGTTAACTCAAACTTTCTCATTTATCACCTTTGCACTGCCTTTGTCTACCTCATGGCTGTCAGGCCATGATAATGAATGAAAAATAGTCATTTATCCCTCAACATCTCACTCAGTAGAAACACACTGTGCTGTGGGAATGGATTTACCCCACGCCCAGTTCAGCTCCCAGCACAATAAGGCTAATTTAGATGTTTAGCCAAATCCTCCTTTCTCCTCTGTCCTCCTTTTATTTTATTTTAAAGACAGCAGGTGCTGGGCTCAGCAATTGGAAGGGACAAGCAGCTGCAGGCAGAACATTTAGTGAAAACTTCTTCTCTCCTACCTGCTTCTCTACCTGCAATGTTCCCCTTGGGCACCCACCCGGGGTACTGTCACCCTGGGGAGCTGCACTGGAGCCCCTGATCCTGCTTGTGGCATTTTCTGAGCTCTGAAAAGCAGCACAGGAGCCACCGACACACAGAGGCATCTTACCAGTGGGGGCTCAACACAGGCAATGACCTCTCTTGGTCCCCCTGGAGTCGGCTTTGATGTCCCCGTGTTTCCCAAACACGCTGTATTTGGTTGGAATCCTGTGCAGAGTGCTGGCTCTGCCTCCCACGCAGCTGTTGATTGTGCAGCAGGGCTCTGTTTGTTCGAGATTTGCAAGAGGGGAGGAGGGAGCAGCAGGCAGCTCTGCAAGTGGGTACGTGGCTAGATCCTGCCATTTTCAAAAATTAAAGAAATTGCCATTAATTAATTCTTAATTAACGAACAGAGGCTTCAGCGCTGAGAGATGCAGAATGCAGAGGAGAAGAAAAAAGGCAAAACTCCCTGGCTGCTGGACACATTTCTTCTGGTAGAAAAGCTTTTCAGGGGATTAAAAAAATTCACGTTCAGATGATTTTGGAGGAGGCATGCAGACCCGACCGGAGCCCAGGTGGTGCCACTCCCATGGGTGCAGCCCTTATCCTGGCGGCTCCTGGTCCTCCAGCCCAGCCCAGCCCTCTCAGAGGGACATTGCCCGCCATCAAAGGAACCGCCCACACAAGACCCCGGGGCTTGCCGGCTTGCAGGGAGAGGAGATATCAAACCTGTCTGGAAATCAAACAGCAGAGTCAGAATAGAGGGAAGAAAAGAAAAAAAAAACACAGGAAACGAAACCTAAACTGACACCCTTTGTAACTGAAAACACCCAGTGCGGAGAATCGTCGCTTGGGGGACAACACGCTTTCTGCAGAGGAAACCCAAAGTGACTCCGAGCCCGGAGCAGCTTCCCCAGACACCGCCGGCCATCAGCGAGGGCCCGGGATGAGCATCGTCACTGCTCTCAGCTGCAGGTTTCGCAGGTTTTGTTGCAGGTTTCTGGCGACAAGCTCTGGGCATGCAGATGCCACTGTGTGTGTTATTAAAATCCTGTGAAGCTCGTGGCAGGGGGAGTGGAGCAGGCAGCCCGTCGGCTCTCCCACCACCAGCAGTGGCAAGGCAAACACCTCCCTGAGGGTAAAGAGCCTGGCCACTGGAAGAAATCTTCCGCAGGGGTACCAAAAAAGCTCTGATGGAGCCCAAACCTCGTGTTTCAGCCTTAAGATGCTGTCTTCTCTACAACCCAGCCAGCACAATGAGCAACGAGCCAGAGAGCCCTGCGGTTAGCCCAGAGGTTCCAGCAAACCAGCAAAGCACAGAGGAAAACCAGCCAAAAACCCCTGAGGATGCAGATTCCATGGCTCACTAATACCTCATTTGAAGGCGTTATATTATCCTGAACTTTAATGAAAGATGTGTAAAATAATAATAATAATAATAGGTGTTCAAATTGAAAATGGGATGCCATTTCTCTGCTCATCACTGCTGTGATCTCTTGCTGATCTCCGAGTGGAAGCCATACTTTAAAAATATTCATGTGTGCCAGGCACTCTGGAACAAAGAACTCTGGCAATTGGCCACAAAAACCCATACAGGAACTAGAAATCACAGGCAACAGAATGGATTTGCAGTCCTACTGAGAAGACCAAGACAGGCAGAAACAGAAAGTGAGGAAGAAGGGGGCAAGGCACATGCTGGATGTTCACGTTCCCTACGAAGAAAAGAACAGTCTGGGCAGGCACCTCCAGGACAGAGCAATGTGGCATCCCTGGAGTGCATGGGGCACCAACAGGGACTTCACAAAGGCTTCTCAAGCCCACAAAGGAAAAGCATGGGAGCTTTTACACACGGCATGAGACTTTCCACCCTGGCCTGCTCACAGCAGGCAAGTGGAGGGTTTGCTCCCAGGCTGGCCCCGAGCACAAGGAGATGGCTGCAAGCAAAGGATTCATAGCCAGTGTCCCCAGGTCACCTTTGCTGCCCCCACGGCTCCATCCCCAATCTCCCAGAGCCACCACCACAGCAGGGGCAAGGATGGGAGATGCTCTGCCGGCGGGCAGCCATGGGAGCTGGCACTCATCCTCCCTACCCAGCTCCGTCCCAAGCAAGACAGTGGAATTAAGCACAAGTTATAATTAAGACTGGATGTTTGAAGAGAAACATAATCTCCGTTCCGTGGGATTCGCCGGCACAACAGTAATTAACGTCTCATTAACATTCGCCTAATTAAGCAGTTTATGAAAGTGGATAGATTTGCATACTGCTCCACTTCAGCTTCAGTGCATCCAGTTATATCCAGGCACCAGAATTAACCCTTCCAGGGCATTTCCAACCAAATTCCCAACCCTGCAAGGCTTCCCAGCCTCTCCCTGTGAGGATACAAGCTGCTGTCACTGCACATCTCACTGCACAGTGCTATCCAAAACCTGGTAAAACATCCCTCCATCGCCTCTTTTCTAGCCAAACACCTCCTCTCTATTACCTCTTTTCCAGACAAACCCATCCTAAGCCTCTCCAACTTTCTCCATTGGTTATCTGTTTTTAAATACCTCAACTGGTTTCAACACTTTCCCCATAATCCTCAACACATTCATAAGGAAGCAGAGAAGATCTGTAGGAGTTTCTGAAGATAGGGAGAAATGTCTCCTAAAACATTTCATGCTATACTCATTCCCAAATGTTCTTTAATGTTTAAAAACAATGACTTCAAGATTAAAGAGATGCTCCAAATTCTGAACACCAGTTTAAAAGCAGGATGCAACAGGAGCTTCCAAAAGGGTTTTACCACAGGGAGTATGTTCCCTCTCTTTGAGAGTCCTCCTGTCATTGAGAGGAAAGGCAGACCAGCAAAAGCAGTGACAACACCCAGATGATGCCCTGTCCCCCTTGGGGACAGCAGGACAGCATTCCCAGATGGATCCTGGAGCAGCCCATCAAATAGACGCATCACACACGCATCCCCTTGGCAATAAGTCACTTGAACTGCTGGACATAACATTTTCCGCTGCTAATACTGGCTTTCTCTTCTGGTGTTGGATTAGTAAAGCTGCTGCATCCATCACATGCTTAAAAAGACCATGTGCAAACCTTCCTCCCCCCAGGGCATCTCCTGGGGGGCGAAAAATGAGCTCTCTAGTTAGTGGTTAATGCTTGGAGACGAGATGCAACTTTCCAGCAAATACAGTGGGAAAGAAAAATTCATGACACAGCCTTTCATTGAAAATCAATAAAGCTCAGACCTGCCTGTGATGTACACACTCAATTTATTCCTCGCTCAGCTCACTGCGTCTTCACCACCAGCCCTCTCAGATCAGTCAGGTCCTTGCTGGAGGACACAGTGTCCCTGCCCACATCTGGGTCATGGCACTGGTGTCACCAGAGCCACCAGGGCTGTCACCTCCCTGAGCCCAGCAGTCCCAGGCCCCCAGTTGCAGCAAGCCATGCTCCTGTGGCTCTGATCCAGCCCCACAGCATCCCTCCCCACAAAATGTCTGGGCGCGGCAGCCCAGCTGTGTGCAGTGGCAAAGGCAATTCCAAAGTGTCCTTCCATCTCCCAAAGGGTTCCTACAGCTACAGCAAAGTGCTGTGCCAGAGAGACACTCTGGATTTGCACTTGGAACACCTCTGTCTTGAAAACACATCTTAATTTTCCCCTCTCCCCAGCAGCCAAAAAACCTTCCTGGAAGTGATGATGGAATGAGCCATCCTCCTGAGCCAAGCTAGGACATCCTCCAGTGCTGCCTAAGCCCTACCCAAAGGAACCCCATCATTTGTCCTTTCCTGCTCCCCCTTCCCCTCTGAGGAGGCTTTGAAACCCATGTAAGACACCCCAAATCCCTGCAGATTTAGGCATTAGCCTCTGCCTTTAACCATTTTTTCATCCTCCTCACATCTCCCTGACAATGCAGAACACCTCCAGGAAAAGGAAGGGTGGGGGTGGGGACAGGGCACGTCCCTGAGCTTTGCCCACCCCCAGCTAGTAGGAGACCCCAAAATTCTGGGGAGGTGGAGAAACAGCTGCTCCTTTCTGATGCTGGGGTTGCATCCTACATCCCTCCTGCAGCCAAATCCTCACTGGAGATAGGAGAGCAGCTGAGGGATGCAGGCAGGGGAGATGCAGCACAGCCTCCCCTCCCTCCTGCTGTCCTCCCTCCAGCTCTGCCTCTCCTCTTGCACGGATCCCACACTGCCACCCTCTCCCAGAGCCACCACAGCAGGACCACAGAGCTGCCCAGACACCGGGGTGAGGGGCTGATGCCAACCCAGCCCCACAGTGGCTGCCTTTGGCGCAGGGCTGGCTGTGAGCTGAGAGCAGAGGGGGATCTGGGGAGAGGTGGGTGTCCCGCTGTGCTGGGGGCTCGTGCCGGGCTCTGCAGCACAGCCTGACCTACTTTCTCGGGCGGTACAGTCACACCAGCCGCAGCGGCAGCACGGGGTTTCTTTTCTCCTCTACCACATACAGATGTCTTCTTACAAACTGGCAGTGGGATCACGGCGGGGTCCCCTCTGTGCCACCACCTCGAAGCATTGGCTGTCCCCTCCCTCACCTCCAGCCAGCCTTGCTGCCTTTGAATGGGTGCCCTCCTTTCCCTACCCTTTCCCAAAAAATTCACGGCACATCTCAGCCAAGAGGAGGATTTATTGATCGTCTTATCTGTGTCTAATCCCAGCCGGAGCGCTGTGATAAACGAAGCCGGTTAAATAAAATGCCTTCCTGCAAGGTCTCAGTGTCGAGAGCAGCTGGCTGCTGGCAGGGTGCAAAGTGGGGAGCAGCCCCCAGAGTCCCCAGACCCACCTGTACAGGGAAGAGCAGCCCACGACAGCAAAGGCCCTGAAAGAAGGAATAATGTGCTGTGAGCACCCATCCAAAGCTGAGGACAGGGGTGGGGCACAAACCAAACCCCAACTTACTCCATCTAAATCGATGGTAAGCAGTTTAAATGCTCTTTCACTGCAGTTCAGGGAGCCCTAATTCCAGGCATGACCTGAATCTCTTTAAAAAGAGAAGGGAGGGGAACTTGGCAGGCAAGGAGTGGGGAAAGCCAGAAATGTCAGGGATACTAATTTGTCCCTGTTTCCTCTCTGCAGAACAGCATCTGGGAGAAAAAGCACCTGCTAAAGAGAAGGGATCCCCGTGGAGCAGAGATCCGGAGGCGCGTGCTCGCAGCAATCCCTATTACCCAGCCTGGACGGAAAGGCTTGACGCAAGAGCAGGATGACGGATGCTTCTGTCTTTGTGAGAGCAACCTGGGGTGCCGACGAGCACTGACAAGCCAGCCCACCCCAGCACAAGCAGGGAGCAGGGGAGCTCAGCCCAAACGCGATGTGGCCATATCCAGGTCAGCTGGTGAGCCTGCTGGGAAGCACAGGCTATAAAAAGCACAGGCGAGATGCTGGGATCATCCCAGAGAAGCGAGGAAGAGGTGAGGATGGCCCTGCCCTCTGAGTCAGCAGTGCCAGGGTGGCGATGGGCTGCAGAGGATGGCACCGGCCACACAGGACCATGGGCAAGCACCCTTCTCCCTGGAATTTCCAGAGTAATGGTCCGTGAGACAGCACTGACTAAGAGTTACTGCTGATTTTCCAGAGGGAGATGGGGTGTGGAGGAAGGGGGACTGAGGTTGCCAGCAAGGCAGGGCTGGCAGATGGAGAGATGCGGTTGGGCACCCCCAGCCCCGACTGAGGAGGCGGAGGTGGAATTGCCATCCCCTGCATCCTTCTGTACAAAGTGGTTGTGCTCCTCCAGCAGGGAGATGCCGTGGGGAGCACCAGCCTGGGACCCCGCTCTGAATGGAAGCAGAGATCCTGGGTGCACTGGAATGGGGACGAATCCAGTGACCAGACAAGCCTATCATCTCAGCCTATTCCTGGACAAGGCACATGCATGTGGCCAAGAGCTTTCCTCTAGCTCAGCATGGCCCCAAATCCCCTCCAGACAGTGGACAGAAGCAGGGCTGGCTACACTGGGCTTTCAGCTCAAGTTGTTCCCACCCTGCTGCTCTCCTGCCACCCAGTGTCATGACATTCCCTCTGCTCTCCCAAGGAAAATCACAAATCTGCCTGCAATCCCTCCTTGGAAGCCTGAGTTTTGCAAGACCCTCTGCCAAAGGGTTAATGGGTGATGAGGGGGAAAGGCTGTGATGCCTGTTCCCCACTCCCCACCCCATGTCCCCCTGCAACAGGACCTGTATGGGCAGCAGTCACTGCAGCTCTGCTCCCCAGCCCCAATTTCAGCAGAGCCTGGCGGGGCACGCAGGGAGCTGTCAGGCCCTATCATGACTCACACAATCATTTCTCCCTTCAAGCCAGGAAAAAAAAAGAAGACATAATTAAAAAAAAAAAAATCAGGCAAATGTTTGAAAAACTGGAGATAAACAGAGGAGAGAGGAGATAGAGGCAGCTAATGAGGTCCCTGGCCCTGACGAGAGGTGCGAGGAGAGCACAGATGCTCCTTGGCCGGCAGCGATCCCACCCGTCGGGCACAAGGAGCACACAAGGGACAGCACTTCCCAGCACAGCCCTGGCACTGCTGGCAGGGACCCGCGGGCAGCTCGGGGGAGCCGTCCCCAGGGCAGTGGAGCAGCCGGCCCTGGGGCCAGGACCCCCGGCAGCCCTCGGGCAGTGTCTGCACAGCCACACAGCACAGGGATGGAAGGATACCCTGGCCCAAGTGGAAACCTCACCAAGCTGCAATAAGCAGACTGGGGGCACTCCCCGATTTATTTTTCTCCCTCTGCTCTATGAAACATACATATGCTTATAAACGCTCAATCAGGAGGAAGCCAGAACCCCAAGCCTGTTCCCGTGCAGACCCCCAGCTTCCCTACAAGTTAGCCAACCCCTACCCTAGGGACTGAAAAAAGAAAAAAGACGAAAAATCTTGATTCTTATAGTTACAACCAAATGTGTCACCTCAGTAACAAATTGGCCTGCCTGCCTGGCAGAAATTCCTCCGTTAAAATATATATCCATATTATTCTTTTTGAGTTGCCTTTCCCAAATCTGTTCAAGAATGGGGAAGTTTTCACATCCCCGCGGACAGCAAGTCTTTCTGCTCCCTTCCCAGCACCTAGCAAGGTAATTATCTGCCAGGAGCCCCAGGCTGTGCCATGGATGGTTACACTGCTAATTGGCAGAAACAAGCCAGTCCCCCGGAGCACTCTAGGTCCATCCCCATTCCTCTCTGCTTTCCTCCTCCTCCTCACCCTGGGGAGCACAGCAGAGCATCTTGTGTTTAGCACCAGGAGGGCCTTGTACTCCTCCCCTGGGTGCCAGCGGTGCAAAGATACTCCTGCCCACCCAAGGGATGAGGGACAGGATCCCAGAAACACCCACTGCCTAGGGGATGCTCCTTTCCATGAGGCTACCAAGTGGATGAGGACACTGTGGAGAGCACTACTTCTACTGGTACCAAGAGACTTACAAAGTGCACAACTTAGAATCTGTTTCAGCCTCTTCTGGAGGGATACTTAGGAAGTGGAGGCTTCCCAAGAAGTCTTCTCTTCCCCAAATGAAAGGAAAAAGAGCTCTGATCTTGGAGGCATTTAAATCTCCCCCCTTGGACTTCTCTAGTTTTTGCTCCTAACAAGTTTCCCTGTCTCCTCACCAGGCAAAAGTCACATTTAAATAAGCCATCGGCTTTGCCCAGAGAAGGGCTGAGCGCGAGCTGCACGCTCCTGGAGTCACCTGGAGTCTGCCACTCACGGGAGGCAGGAGCAGCACAGGAGGCAGCCACGGGGAGCGCTGGGGAGATGCCCCTTGTGCACGTGATGCGTCGGGAGGAGCATTCCCCGGTGCCTGGCCCAGAGATGGGAGGGAGCCGTCAGAGCCCAGCCACCCTACCAGGACGGCTGCAGGCTGCCAGGATGCCACACCATCATCCTGCTCGCCAGCAGCGCCGACGGGAGCTCAGTGGAACGTGCGCATGGGCCCACTCCCCAGCCTTGGATCACAAAGCGCGCACCAGATCGGTGATCTGAGGAACACGGACGGCAGCTTTGGATCTCCAGATTTACACCCATCCCTTCCTGATGCTTCAGTGCAAGACAGCTGAGGCCCTACGCCACCAGGAGCAGGGACCTTGGATCGCAAGGGAGCAGCAACAGCAAGAACTGGGGCTGTTCTCAGCATGTATGCTGGTCACCCAGCACCGAAACCTCCCAACCTTCACAGCCTGAAGCTACTTATCCAAAGCTGTACCAGGACTCAGAAAGGAACTCTAGAGCATCACTCCCAGGGATCCAAGACTCTGCTGGACCATACACACAGGTTGTCCTCCATCCCCCAGAGGTTCCCGACTCGGGCTGGATGTCCCACCCTGCCCCAGGGAGCCCCAGGTAGAGCTGAAATGGCCCTCAGCCAGACAGTGCAAGCCCAGAGCTTGTATGTTCCCAACATCAATCTCTGCCCACTGCCTGCTTGTTTCAGCTTCTCCAGGAGATGCAGAAGGGCATGAGGCTGGTCCTGTGTACCAGGGCTGCCCCACAGAAAGAAATCAGTGGGGCATCTCCTGATATTAATGGACAGGATCCCAGGCAGCCCCTGGAAACACCGAAAGTGGGATGAGCACAGGATTCATTCCCATAAGGAAGACAGGACTACCCCCCACTAACCCCCCTCTTCCTGCAAGGCTCTGGGCCCCCAAATGTGTGGAGCTCCTCAAAGGCTGCACCACCCTGGATGGGCAGGAGGAACAGGCACTCACCCGGGTGCCGTTCCTGGGTAACTCAAACTCCTCTTCCCATTCCCCCCACTCAGCCAAGAGCGAGACCAGCCTGCAAGCCAGCGCCCGCTGCTCCACGCTCACCTGTGCTCTGCCCCTCCGGAGAGCGGCTTGGAGCTGCTCAGCCTTTGCAACAAACTCCCTTCCGCAGCAAGACATCAGCCCTTGGGTGCTGCCTGCCCCTTCCACGCGCTGGCTGCTCTGCCTGCCTTGGGGATTTTTTTCCTTTTTTCCCTTCCACCCCGTAGCGTTTTGAACGTGCAGATGCCCCAGCTTCTTAAAATTCAGCCTGGGGGCGTGGGAAGTGTTTTGGAACATGCCCAAGCTGTCTGCTCCGTGCGTGCGTGCTGCTAAAAACGATCCACCTACTGCCCCCATCTCCTGCACCGCTTGTCAGCGCCACCATGCCTTTCCAAAGATAAGCAAGCTTACACACGCAGCCCGGGAGCAAAGCCCCGGGAGCAATCCCATCGGGGCAGGGGGGGAACTTCTCTGCTCAGGCACCAGGCAAACTTTCCATGTAGCAGGGGACAAGGAGCAGGATAGCAGGTCTAGTGGAAGGCGTCCCTGCCCATGCTAGGGGGTTGAAGTGAGATGATCTTTAAGGTCCCTTCCGACACAAACCATTCCATGATTCTATGATGGATGGCCCTGGGAATAATGCCCTTGAGCCAGCACTACCTCCATCCCCTCCACATCACAGCGAGGATGGAGCACAACTGCTGGCACAGGGAGAACACATGAAAAAAAAAAACCAGTTTACTTGCTCTTGAAGGATGCAGCAGCAGGGGAACACAGCCGCCCTCATTACTGTGGGGTAATGTCGTGGGCTGCACTATGAGCACGTTTAGGACTCCCAGCTTGGCAGCCCTGCCCAAGAGCTGAGCACCCGTGTGGTAGCACGGTTCAAGGGAGCGTAACGCATCTCCTCCCCAGCAATTCTCAAGGGCTACACCAACAAATAATCGAGCTACAGAGATTTGACAAATTAACCTGTAAAACATTGCTGGCAAAGCCCAGCTTGTCTGAGACACCAGCAGGCAGCTCTCAGTGGGGCACCCAACCAAGGTAACGGAGCAAGGCCAACACACACCAATTCACAGCCTGGCTCCAGCCACAAGCACGTTTTAAGAAAGGGTATATAAACCGCTGGGATTTAGTCAGGAGAGATGGACTGAGCCCTCCTGCCACATGCACATTGTGTGATGAAGGCTCTAGGTCCCCAAGGGAAAAGGATGGCAGGGCCAGCTCCAGCCCAATAGCCTGGCTCTGGATTCAAACACAAGCTGCTCAGAATCAGTGGCAAGGTTGCTTTTTCTTTTGCTTTTAAATCCCTCTGGCAATCTGGCCTTCAAGTGCTCATCAATCCATTCAGGGCTGCCTCCCCCCCACCATATCACTGCTCTGCAAATTCGAGTGAAATTGATATTTTCCTATCAGAAACATGAAATTTCAAACACACAGAACATTGGATTTGAAAGCTGACTTTTGTTGGGAAGGTGCCTGTCTCTTTGTTCACAAAAGGGCTCATTTTTCCTGGAAAAGGGCCCAGATTTTGAGTGAAAGATCAATAATATGCAGAAAACGGGTCCTTTTATTTAATTTTGCCATGATACCAGAAAGAAAAGAAAGAATCCAATGCTGAGACTGAATGACTTCAAAATATTTTTCATTTGTTTACCCCAGTGCAACGCTGGAGCATCTATTCAGAGGAATTCAGTGGGAAGGATGCAGCCTTTGGGGCTCCTCTAGAGCATCCCTTTATCTCCACTGAGGATAGCATCCCTGGCACTGCTCCAGTCCAACCCCAGTCCATTTTGGGGGGTATTATTAGAGATTTAATTGCTGCTTCCTCTGCCCTGCCTTATCCAAGGAGCTCCTTCATCACAATGTTCAAGGATGACCTTTTGCCTATACTAATTATGAGGAAGGGTGAATCCAACTTTAATTGCAATTACAGCCGGGGTGAGGGGGGAACAAAGGGGGGAAAAAAATACACCACGAAGACACAGCATTCAAGATGCCGTGCAACAGTCATGACATGCTGCATCCTCCCCATCCATATGGGGGAAAACTAACACTTTGGCAAATTTATGAGGATGTGTGAAAGTGATTATATTCCTGAAAATATCTCAAGTGGAACGGCCTACCTGGCATATTTCGTTAGTCATGAAACACGCTCCCTGCACTGACTGTAGTTTGTGGCTTTCCATCTGCTTAAATACTTTAAATACTGAAACTTTCTTCTATTTTTTTTTCCCCCCCCAAGCTGAAATAGCACGTCAGCAGCAGAGTGCTGACTCAGGGGCACGGGGCGAGGACATGCTCACCACCAGCAAAGGGATGCAGAAGATGCCATGCCACAAGGGCAGGAGAGCAGAGGATTCACCACGTGGGTGATAAGTCCTGCCCCTGGCCAAGAAATGCAAGAGGTCAGCTTGTGTTAATTAATTAAATTAATTAAATTAGTATCCAGCAAGAGAGCACCAAGTGCAAATCAAAAGAATATTATTTTGGGTCAAGTGTGGACATGAAAGGGAAAAGGTTAAAGGAAAGAAATGGCACTGGTTGGCCATTTTAATTTCGTTTGGCCAGGAAAAAATAGGCAACAGTTGTAAAGGTTACAGGTCACTGCTGCCAAGCCCAGATTTGAGCAAGATGGGGTTTATGGGCACTTGTTCCAGGACAGTCAGCACCCTGATCCCCCCAGTTTCTGCTTTCATGGGGAGTGATGCCCCTTTTGACCTGGCAGAGCTGGGGAGAAGACTCCAAGCCATCTAGGGGATCCAGGGCTGCTTCTCTCCTTCCCTATCCCCCTCTTTAATTGAGAATTTCTACTTTACAGCCCTGGCTGGATTTTCTCTGGATGCAGTGGCTGGAAGTGAGGTGGGTCTGCACAGGGATGCAGCCAGAGCTCAGCACTGGTACAGAGAAAACCCAGCCAAGACTCCCAGTGTCAAAGGAGGTGGCCAAGGGGCAGCCACAGCAGCAGAGAAACATCCCCCAGAACATTTAGGTGCAAGCTCATTCCCACCAGGGAGGTGCCCTTAGATGAGCTTGAGGGTAGTGGGGCCCTGGAACAGGATGTCCAGAGCAGCTGTGGCTGCCCCTGCATCCCTGGCAGTGTCCAAAGCCAGGTTGGACGGGGCTTGGAGCACCCTTGGACAGTGGAAGTTGTCCCTGCCCTTGGCAGGGGCGAGACTGGATGGGCTTTGAGGTTCCTTCCAACCAAAACTGATTTTATGATTCTATTATTGTGTACCCTGGGAAAACTTGGAATATCAACACTATGATTTATCCACAGAGGGATCATTTTGAGTCATCGAAGCAGTCATCTACTTGTTGCATGCAGCAATGGCAATTATGCCCCTCAAAGCAACAGTGAGCAGCACTCCTGGTGTAAGTACAGTGCAACTACTCTTTGCCTGATTACACAGAATGATCAAAGCATGGGAGCATCTCGGCCGAATCACCTCCTCCCCGGGGCGTGCAGGCTGTGCAAGAGAAACTCCAGCTGCAGATACACATAAACTGGAGCAGAGACCAGTGGAATATGATGAACATTTTCCCAAATGGCAGTGCAAAGCTGAATATTAGGTGATTTGTGGCAGATTTCCTCTGAGAGAAAATCTCTCCTACCATGGTGGCAAGGTTTTCACAGCTCATTTGGCTTTTCATTTGCTGAACGGCTTTGTGCTGTTCTCCCTTGCAGGACAAGGCCTCATCATTTGTGTCTTCTAACAGTTGGAGAGTTTTTTTCACCTAGGAGAAAACCATCTCTCCTCCTGCTCTCTGTGAGCCTAATTCTGCATCTCCAGCTGACGTGCAAGAGTCTTGGAGTTACTCTCACTTTTCAGGGGGATAAGTCACCTTGGAGGGCAGGGTATTTTTTTCAAGGTCCAATACCTGGAGAAGGAGTTTCTCCTTCCACATGCAGATAGTCCCTGAGAGAAATAATCCCATGGGAAATAATCCAGTACATGGAGGGTTTATTGCATCTTTTCATAGGCTCTTTCTCACAGATAATTGATGAGTTCATAGCTACCCATATCCATTAGAGGGTTTATTTTATTTCTTGTTAGAAAATAAAAAGGCAGAGCCTAAGAAGAGTAAAACCAGCCACAGAGACTGAAGACTGACAGGAGCTGCCTGGCAGACAGTGAGTGAAAGTGCTCTGACAAGATAAAATGTTTTTTCTTTCATTGAAATCACTCCCTTTCCAAATGACTAATACACAGCTATCGTACCATGGATATTTCCAGAGTGATGAGATGTTTTTAAAATATCTCACTGTGCCTCAAAATATCTCACTCTGGCTCAATAGATCATCCAAAACACCACCCACGGAAATCATAAATAAATAGATACTATAGTGCTGTAAAAGAGCAGACTGGCCAGGGCCAGGGCAGCATCCTTCATCGGTGAGCTCAATGAGGCCACTGAACCCCTCCCCTCAGCACGAGGCTCCTGCAGCCAGCCTTTGTGGAGGTGGAGACACCAAGCCCTTGCTGATGGAGCTGGGCACCTCCTACTCTCCCAGCACCTTCACAAAGCTGTCCTGTACAGCTCCTTGATGACACAGATATCTCCTTGAATGAGCAAATTGAATATAAGAGGTACAGTGGACTCCGTGGTCCACTCAACCACCCGCACTCAATAGCACAGTGGCTACCAAGAAGACAGGTGACATTCTGTGGCCCATGGGCCACCCCTGGAAGTCCATGTGCCCTCTTGGGGACCCCCATTGCCTCAACAGCTCAAACCTCAAGTGGCAGCAACCAGAAACACTCCCTCCTACTCCCTGTCCTGAAACACATCCATCGCTCCCTTCAGGGAAGGGACACCCACACCCTGGGAACAGCTGGCATTGGGTGACACGCTGGGGGGGTGACTGCCAGCCCAGCAGCCTCCACACCCCCTTGGCCCAGGCAGCAGGAACCAGCCCAGCACAGCACCCACTGCAGAGCCAGGAAGCTCCTGCTCTCCTGACAAAGCCTCTGAGGGATTGAACCAAGCCAGGAAGCTCCTGCTCACCTGACAAAGGCTCTGAGGGACTGCAAGGACTGAACAGTTGCAAAGCCACCCCCAGGCAGCTGGTTTTTTGCACATTTGGATGCATTTGCTCCAGGCTTGGAGAGGGAGAAGGAAAAAAGCAGCAAAATGGCAAGAAAAAAATCAGAGCAGGGCTGACTTGCCTTGCATGTGCTCCAAACATTCTGTGTGCAGAGAGGACTCGTGCCAGACCCCTGTGCCATTGTCCTCCCTGAAGGGAAGAGACCAGAGTCCCATCCCAGGCTTGGATTTTGGTACAAGGACAACTCTGCTTGATAGCTGTCCAGTGGATATCCCTAGGGTAGTGGCTCAAGCAAAACTCCCAGAGAGTTGGAGCGCAGACATATTTTTGAAAGCTCCCTGGAGCCTGCTGCACACAGCTTAGATCCAGCTCAAGGATCCCCCTGTGTGATTGTGTGGCTGTGACTCCCAAAACCTCAGCCCAGTCCAGCCCCAGTTCACTCTGCAGGAGCTGAGTGTGCTTGTTCTCTTCTCTAGGAATCAGGCAACACTCTATGTTTTGCTGATTGAAAGCAAAGTGAGCAAATCATTTTTAGGAACTGAAAATGGCCTTCTTTGCTTTTCTCAGCAAGATTAAAAAAATGGTTCAGATCACCCAGGCTGTGCTGTTCCTAAGTTGTTTCCTCTTTAGTGGCATCTACTGAAGTACATTTTGAAACTTTGTGTGATGAAGCAGCTTTTCAGAACAGGAGCCAGAATATGTCCTTTGGAAACCAAAGACAGTCTGATACTTGTAGTCTTCTTTTCAAAAAGGCTGAAGCTACTTGTCCAGCACAACAGGAATTGGTGGATTCCCTGGGTTCAAGGAAGGAAAACACCTTGCCACAGAAATTCAATCCTACTGCTGGGGTACATGAGAGCATAGGAACCCAACAGCAATGCAAACTTCACAGAGCTCTGCCAGCCCCTGTCCTTCCTGTCAACCTCTACTTGTTTTTCCCCTAAATTTCCCCTTCTTCCCTCTGGGAACAGGCAGCACTGAGAGGCTGCAGAGAGATGACAGAGATGCTGCAAAGGCAGGAGGGAGAAAGACAAGGCCCTGCATTTCCAATGAAGATAGCTCCAACATCTGTCCTCAGCCACAAATGTATTCACCCGCACAGACACACTCATCAGATGAGGCTCTAAAATATTTACTGCCCAAATATCAATCCTCATAAAGCAAGGCAGCCATTTGGGCTCGGGGAGGGGGAAGGAGACGGGGAGGGTTGTCAATAATGTCATAACCACGGGCAATTTTATGTATCTCTGGAAATGGCCAAGGAACACGCAGCTTGACAGATGTGCAAACGGGTAATGCAGGCTCCCTAGTTATGAGCATGAGGATGTCAAGAGGAATAGATGAGCAGTAATTCAGAGTATATTGGGCTTAGAGAAGCACATGGGCACCGTAATGAACGCGGGATGGGCACTGCAGTGGAGAGAGGGCTGAAGGAGGATGAGGAGGGAGTGGGATGCTGGCTGGAGAATGCAGCCCCTGTAGTGCTGGAGAGTGACTGAAGGGACAGGGAACCAGGCTGGGCATTTGGTGGACAGAGTCATGCTGCCATGCGGTGCTACTGCACCGAGGGATTTGTCAGCCTGTCTGCTGCTGCCAGAAGCTGGACCAACCTCCAGGCTCCTTCTTCCTTCTTCACAGCTGCATCTCTACACAAACCTCTCCCACCATTGTGCCACCTTTCCTTTCCCTTGCTCTGAAACTCAAAAGTTTTAGCCAAATACCTATATTTTCCACCAAGAGTCAAAAAACCCTCACAAGGAACCAAATTATGTTTCAAGTTTAGTCTCAGCAGAACTACAGCTTTTTTTGCCTTCATCTCCAAACTAGAAAACAAACCCGACGCCGCAGCAAGGGCTGCCGCCGCCCCCGGCTCCGCCTGCGAGGCGCAGGCACTGCTCGCACCTCTGACTGTGCCTCGCCCGGCATTTCCCCATCCCACCTCGGCGGGCTTTAAAAAGCAGCATCACACAGACGCACACTCCGCCCCCAGCCGCACGCTCCCGCCCCAGAGCCACGAATCCCAGCCGCACGACGGCCACGGAGCCTGGCCAGCCTCCAGCAAGAGGGGCTGGAAAGAAAGGGAAACCAATTTAACTTGGGATGGGATGCTGGGACACCCTTCTGCTCAGGTGTTTGGTTTGCCGGAGGAGCGGGGCAGCACTGTGCAAAGAGGATCATTTGCCGGTCCTAATTGACCTCGCTTGGCCAGCCCAGAACAGCACACATGGACATCTCAGCTCCACTCATTTTTCCATAAGATTCACCTCCTTCAGCACTTCTGGCAGTGAAATTCCCCCTCTCCCATGTCCTCCGATGCTCTTTGAAGGGACACAGTCATTGGCTGCAGCGGTGGAGCCACGCACACCCTTCCTCCCTCTCAGCTCCTGCAGAGAAGTTCATCATTTTTCCACACCCTGGTGCTTTTGGAGCTGGGGGGAATTACTCATGAAGGCAAACAGGCACCCCACACACCAGCAGTCACCATAAAGGTGGTTTTTCCTGTGGAAAAAGCCATGAATCACTGTAAAAGTCAGTCAGGCTCACCAAGCCACACTACTCACCATTGTTTATTTAAAGTAATTAATCACCAATCTTTTTCCTGGCCGATTTTATGAAATATGACTTATCCCAACCATTCACTACTAAGCCGTTGCAACATCCAGCTGCAAAAATCCTCTGTGTGTGCTCTGGCAGCACTCCCCATGGCTCACAGAGTGACACGCAGTTCTGTTAGGTCAAAAGACCAATGACTGAAAAAGCTTGAATCTTGAAGGAATATTTCCTACAAGTCTCAGGCCGCAGATTTTCACTCTGGAGATACACATCTGGCACTGGCTGTTCCTTCAAATGCGTTGCTCAGTGAAAAACCCCGCTGGAGCTGAGCATCCTCAGCCCTGGGCAAGGGGTGACACCACAAGGAGGCTGGGACACAGGCAGAGTAGGAGCTGACACACACACAGAGCACAGGTCCTCTGCCTTCCATAAAAAACACTCTCTGCCACCATCCCAACCAAGCCACACACAGGCAGGTACCAGGAAGGGGAGGCAGGGGCTGGCATCACCCTGCATGGGCACAGCAGCTCTGACCCAGTGAGACAACCAAGTGGTAACAAATCTTTAATGAAAAAAAGTCTCCTTTTCTTTCTAAAAAATGTCCTCGTTATAATTTCTTTCTCCTGGCAGCACCCTCCTGTGCACAAGAGCTCAGCCATGACATGGTGTAAGAGCAGGAAATTTCAATGCCCACGGTTGCAAGAGCAGAAAAGAGAGATAATTGCACTTCTTACAGCAGCAGTAACTTATCTTGGGGAAACTTTCCCTGTTAATGAGTCCATTCTGTTCAGACATTCAGCAAGAGTTGAGAGGGCTGGTGCTGCTGCCAGCCCAGTGGGTGCAGGCAGAGGGCAGGCAGGGGTGAGAAAAGCAGCCCAGGAAACCACCACCATGGTCCCAACCTCATCACTTTGCAGCTTACTGGAGCTCAGTCTTCCTGAGCTGGCTTTAATTTATTTATCTTCAAAACAACAACAAAAAAAATCCCACTACATCAACTATTGTGCACTCTGCCTCCTCTTGCCTTTGGCTACATGCTACTTTCAAGGTATCTCCTGGCAGAGCTGCACCTGCCATCCAATCCCAGGCCTCTGCAAAGGATTTTCTTTCTGCATTGGTGCCCACATCCACAGAGGTCCCGGGGAGCCCACGGCTGGCACTGCCAGGGCAGCTGGGGACAGGCCTCTGTGTTGATGAGTGCCAGCTGCTGAGCAGGATGCCTGGGCTGCGGCAGCTGGAGGCAGAGGTAGCGATCTGTGTGCTCACCTGGAAAGGCAGACATCCTCTCATCTCTTGCAGAGCTGCTGAGAAACCAGCTCCTGGCTTTTTTCCTAGGAATTTAACATCATCATACTCCAGCTACTAGGAGCAGATGCAAATTCCCCTCTCCCTTGGGTCCAGACAGCCCCACAGCAGGGGCAGAGGTGAGACAGCTCTACAAGAGAGTCAGCTTCCAGGAAAAATGCTTGGAAAGGTGGCAGTTGCAGCCAGATAGGATTGCATGTCTTGCTTTGAAGGGAACCATGGGACAATGCCTGCAGTGTGGCTCTGCTTTGGCACATTCCAGGCTGAGCTGCCAGCGCCAGCCTCGCTCCTCATTGACATGCCAGGCACGTGTATCCCAGTGGCATGGGGCTGCTCTTCCTGCAATCTGTGTACCCAAGCAGCAGCACGAGGAAGGCTTGGACAAGTAGAGCAAGAGTGGAAAAAAGGAGGGAAGGGGGCCGAAAGCCACAGCTGAGCACAGCACCACAGCTTAGGCTGCAAAGCCAAGGCTGGCAGTGTTGCTCCAGTTGCCTGCATGACCTTGAGAGCCCTGGACAAGCTGCAGGGAGGAAGAGGAAAGCCACCAGTGGCAGCTCTGTGTGCTAATAGGGACGGGGGAAGTCAGGCAGGGGACACAGGCATGGGTGCCATTTGGGATGTGCCACCCCAGCAACAGAGCACACCAGATGGACCAGGCAGCTTTTACCTCTGTCTCAGCCCCAAAAAGGCAGCTCACAACCCACACCTTCTTTGGACAGCATTTTGTAGGCCTTGGGTTTGTTCCCATGGGAGCACATGTGTAGGAGGAGGTGAACACTTCATGTCACTCCTCTGGGACCCAGCACAGGGCAGCAGGAGGGGGAGTAGGCTCTGCCTACGCTCTCCAGAGGGAAGGGCAGCCAGCCCTGCTCTGCCAGGCAGGAGACACTAACACACAGGCAGGCCCCTGAGATCACAGTGTGTGTATCTTGAGAGCTCAGAATAAATATTTAAAGGTGGAGGGAAAAAAAACCCTGCTTGTCTCTGTGAGCAAGTTCTCTGTCTTTGCTCTGGGATTTGAGACAGAGACAGAAAAATGACAAAGGAGATGCAGGTTTCAGCAAATCATGGGCACATCAGAAGTGATGGCTTTCAGATGCCAGCTTTGCTGCAAGACATCTCCCATCCGGATGTCTGACAACCCCCACAGCCCTCAAGGACTGCAGGTTTGTGTTCCCTCAGATACATGAGGCTGCAGTGAGCCCACCTTCTTACACCTCTCCACTCCAGCCAGGGCTGGGAGCCAGGCTGTTCCTCAAATCCCTTCCAAGCCAGTAAGAGCTGGTCCTGACCTGTGGGGACATGTGACCCCTCCTTGCCCTTTCCTGCGAGGATGTACGAGATGATGGGCTCTGCATCACGGTGTTGGACAAATGTTCCCAAATCCCTGTCCCCACAGCAGAGCTCTGCCACAGGAGCAAACCATGGCTCAGCTTTCTCAATGCCTCACATGAGCCATGGCTCGGAGGAAGGATGGGAGGTGACAGCTCTGCTCAGCTCCCAACAGCCCTGTGCTGGGCCATCGCTCAGAGGCAGTGGCCAGAGCAGCCACAGAGAACGGGATGTTCTGTATCACAAGGCTGTCCTTAGGATGCTTTTATTTCCAGAGAGAGCTCATTAGCTCTGGTTGTGCAGGAGTTCAGGGTTTTTTTCTCCCTGTTACCAAGAGCTGGAAAACTCCACTGAATAACATCTCTGAGCATGGGTGGAACAAAGACAGGGCATGGTGGGGAGAGGAGCAACTAAACCAGAGATAATCAAAGCTATTGCTGCAGCCTCTCATCGCTTACAATCTCCATCTCCTTTGGATTTCCCAGCTGGACTGGTGTCTGCTTGCTCAGCCCCACTCACCATTGCGCCAGGGCTGCAGGGCTTGGCTCTGCTAGTCTGCAAGGTGGAAGATGCAGAGGAGAGTTTGAGATGGCAGGGAGCTGGGTTCAAGGCAGCCCGCTGGATCAGATGGATGCCGGGAGCTAAGGGGACTTGCAAATGCACTAGGCAAGGAGGAGGGCTCTGTCTCTAGCACTGCCACAGGAGGGGTTTAATACAGGCACATGCTATCCAGCTGTGATGCCTTGCCAGGATCAGTCTGGAGCAGCCACCTCCTTACCAAGCCCTGGCACTGCTCTCCCATCACCACACAGTTCAGCACACGCTGCAGGAGATGCAGCCGAGAAATCACGTATCAACAGCAGGAGATAAGCCACCTTCCCAGATATGATCACAAGCCCCATTATCTCCTTAACCCTTATGCATTCATTTATCCATTCCAGATCTATTCCTCCTTATCTAAATTCTCCTCCTGTTCTTTCCCATCTCTCACCATGGTTGGTCTCGAAGCATCGCAGCCTCTCCAGAAGCGACAGAGGCAGCGGGAGAGCCTGATGCCCTGGGCAGCCACTCACCACCGCTAATGGGATAGGATCTGATTGACTGGCCCCGGTGATTGAAAGTTAATAAAATGTTAAAAGCAGCCCTATAAATCACCCATGCAGGAAGTGACCTGGACAGGAGGCCTAACGAGTTAGCAGAGGTTTTATTTAAAAGCCATTTGTCTGAGAAGTGCAACACAAAGAGTCAAATAACTCTTAGGAAAACAGGAGTGATGGAGCTACTGGGAGGATTAGAGCTGGCTGGATATTTACAGCCTGAGGATGTCAGTCTTCCCAGTGCTACCTGGCCTCTGCTTCCCAGCTGGAACATCTCGGCTGATCCCAGCTCCAACAAGGGAACTCCCAAAGTGAACCAGGACAAGGCAGATCACAGCTCTGACTCGTACTTTTAGCCCTCTGGGTCCGCTCTGACTTTCTCGCAGACCTCTCAAAACAAGAGTCTCATGCCCATGTCCATCCTGTGATAAGCTGGTGGCATCCTCATCTTCCTCCAGCCCCCAGTTCCCCTACCCTGGAGATCACACATGGAGAAGCTGCTATTCTCATATGCTACTGCACACAGCTGGCATCTCTGTTTGCGTGGAGAAGCTTGAAAACAAGAGGCCCCAAAAATCTCAAACTCCAAAACCACCCCAGAAATCAGGTTTTTGGTTTCTAATCCCAATTTCCATTCCTCAGCCATGAATACTGATTTTGGACCCATCGGGAAGGCAGCTGGGCCACATCAGCCTCAGCCTCTGCTCACTGCCCCCAAGCTGAGCTCTACTTTTTTAACTTTAAAAAAACCCTACTGCCAAGTGCAAGGAGCGGACCAGGGTGTTTCCCTGGGACAGGGACTTGGGCCCCTCCCAAATGCCCTCCCCCAGCCATTCCTTGATCTCCCACTGCAGGAAGCCTCCAATACCTGAAAGGCCTTTTACAGCTGGGAGGAAAGTCGGCTCGTGCTTGGGAAGCCTCCAGAGCATCGTTAAGAGGAAAATTATAGACAATTATCCTCAGAAGTACATCAGGGAAGCAGAGGCAGTCGCAAGGCGCCAGTCCCACCCAAGCCTGGCTCCTTGCAGCAGCAGAGTAGTTTCTAAAACTATGAGCAGATTCCAATGGGATACAGTCTGCAAGCAACAGGTTTCACCAGCAGCTACCTCACCTTGAAAATCACCTTTCAATTGCAACAGAAGTTCTCATCCCCACACCAGCACCTTTCCTCCCAGCAAGACGAGGGGAAGAGGAGTAGCTAGCAGACGCAACGACACAAGCAACAACCTGATTTCACTTGAATTTGCGAAGTGAAATTGGGGTGCCCTTGCTTTTCACGGACATCCTTACCTTGGGAAGGGTGCAGGAGGCTGGGTGCAGGCACAGCCAGTTCTCCTTGCCAGCGATGAGCACCTTCCAGGGGAGCAGGAAGCCTAAGAGTGCCGGGGGGCTGCAGTTGGGAGGTTGCTCCGGCGGCTCTGTGGGCGCTGAGGGCGGCTCATGGCTCCTGGGCACAGGGGGCTGTGGGTGGGAAGGCACAGAAGGTGTCAGTCTGGAAACATGCAGCCTCAAGCACGCACCAAGCAAGCCCAACCCCACAGAAAGGCTGACTTGAAAGCTAGGAAGGTGAAGAACTTAATATATTGATCTTTTTCTGTACTGCTCTTATTTCCCCTCCTCCCCATCATCAAGGAAACAGTGGGATCTGCTCAGATCTGGACACTAAACAGATGTGAATACCTGAAGAGGTCCAGCACTCCCTGAGGGGCTCCTGGCAGGCACTGGGTGATTCTTGGGAGCAGTTTCCCAGAGGGTGTTGTTTGCTTCAAGCATCACTAGTGGGGAAGGAGAGAAGGCACAAGCTCACCTGGGCAAGCAGCCCCTGGCCCGTGCTGATGCACACAACCATGAACAGCTCAATAGGCTCAGCCAAGGGTCCCACAAGACAAGGGGAGCTCTCTCCATTGCTCACAAGTCAAGAGGTTCCACTGGCACATAGGAAATGCTAAGAGAAAGAAGGTCTTTGACCCACTGATCTGTGATCACTCCTCCCAAATTCAAAACTGAAAAGGAAGCAATACCCTTTGCTGATGGAGGTGGTACATCCACCTATCTTCTCACTAGCTTCACCTTCACATGCAGCACTGTCCTCTCCAGCAGGAG
Organism: Hylia prasina; assembly: GCA_013397195.1. Taxonomy (NCBI): domain Eukaryota; kingdom Metazoa; phylum Chordata; class Aves; order Passeriformes; family Sylviidae; genus Hylia; species Hylia prasina. The sequence continues at coordinate 22,190 of VYXD01009049.1, read as the reverse complement.
TTTGATTTAATACATTTATTTAGTGGTGAGATCCCCAAGGCAGAATTCACATCCTCTTTTTGCATCTCAAACAGTTTTGAGCAGTCAGTGTTTAACAAATAAATAATAATGTGATGGCACCTTGAAAAATAGACTGTCCGGTCCTCAAAAAAGGGGCCACGTTTCCCAATTACTCCAAAGGGCACTGCTTCAGACCTCACTGAGCAAATGGCATTTTGGTGCAGCCACCTTTTAATGGCAATGATGTGATCCTGCTACAGCTGCAGTCACGGAATTGTTAGGGTTGAAAGGGACCCCTGGAGGTCATGTAGTCCAAGCCCCTAATTAAAACAGACCCTTAAAATTATTAAAAGCACTATTACACATCTCCCAAATGATCGTATTACTGAAAATACAATAAAATAATCCCCAGCTGGCCACGGTGAAGGTGAACAACGCTGGGGCAGGGGTTGGGCACAACGGAGCAGAGCCCCCCAAGCCCACAGGCCCTGCCAGCCCCCACAGTGCTGGGGGCCCATCGGCAGCCAGGGCCAAACTTTTAAAAAATACCTCTTAGCTCAGGTATTTTTTAACAGCCATCCCCTACCTGAGGTCTGCCATCCTATCCCAAGTTGGCAGCTAAGCTCAGCATCTCTCTGTCATGAAAAGTATTCACAAGGTTTGCGGTGGAGGCTGGCAAATATTTGCCAAGGATTCTTCCAAATCTCCAAGCCCGCCATGAGCTCGTTGCAAATTTGTTTGCTGATCATGGTCCTTGCACTAATTTGCAAATGGAGAGCAAAGAAAAAGGCAGCTGTAAAGTGTAGGAGAAGACGATCAAGCAGGATCCTATTCTATGGGGATGGCAACCCTACCGACCCTAAGGAGGGCTCATTAATTAACACCGGCAGCACTGGTGCAACACCCAGCTCCTGATGCTGACTGTGGCTAGGGAAGTGATCTCTCAGTGCAGGCAGCAGCAGGGAATGGGAGGATGTTGCTGGGGATGCCAGCAGCAGCAGCATCTGCAGGGTGTAAGGCCAGGGATAGGCTCACTCTGACCTGTGTGGCAAGTTGCAAAGAGGTGCTGGAAAAGCACCCTCTCCTCTTCCCTTCCCTACTCCCTTCCCAAAGCGGTTCCAATCAGAGTTTCTCCTGTAGCTTATCCTCTGATTTTGGCACCTCACCAAGTTCCAGCCCAGGCCAAGCACATTGCTAATTAGCTCCACTAATTAATCACAGTTTCCATTGTTTATTCTTTTGTTCTCACACAAATGCCCATGCTGCCTGGTATGGTGAGCTGCCTTGGCATTCATGGAGCACCAGTACAGCTGGTGGAGCTGACCCTAGGGAATGTGGGTCACTAGCTGCTGGGCTCCCAGCTGGAGATCAGAACAGAACCCTCCCCTGGTCCTGCTGGGAAGTGAGTTAAAAGCCAAAGCCATCAATTCTGGCCTGAAACAGTACAAGATTCACAACCCCCCTCACTCTTCCAGCCTGGAATTGATCATGCCAGCACAGCTCAGACCATAGTTCTGAAACTTCCAGGAGGCCAGGAGCTGCTGGTGGGTCATTTAGTCCATTCACCATTTGGGAACTGGGATTTACTGTGCCTAAAGCATGCCCAGTCATCAAGCCTGGCCTCCAACATTTCCAGCAAAGCCAATTCTACAGCCTCCCTTGGCTTCCTGAGGCTGCTGCCACCACTGTCAGGGCACAGAGTGGGCTGCAGTTCACTTGCCACCATCCTCGATCCCTCCTGCAGTCATCAGTGCCACAGCCCATTCTTCCTCTCTGCAGACGTGGGGATGGCTGACCGGCTGTCACTCCATCAGATCCCCCAGGGAGACCCCCCACACTTGCTCCCAGGAGTGGGCACGGCAGCCGGAGCTGGCACACAGCCCCAGCACAGAGGCAGCCATCCATCCATCCGTCTCTCCCGCCGCTAATCCAACTGAAATCCTGCCTTTGTGCTCATCACATCCACTGCCTGAGCATTAGGCACCCGCCGATCCCAAGCTAATCTCCAGAAAGCTGCCTCACCCAGGGGGTTCCCCTTCCCTGGGCAGCCCTGGTACCCCAGAGGCACGGGGGGACAGGAGGACATGCCAGCTGTGACTCCTTGCCAGTACTGGCATGATGTGCTGGGAATGAACCCAACACTCTGCTCACTCCCTCTTGTCATGGATTTTTTTAACAAGGTATTTTTGGGGGAAAAAAAATACACCAAGGGGAGAAAAAAGAACTGTTAGTCCAAGGGAGCCTGTGTTGTTAAATACAGAGAAATGTAAGTCTGAAGTCCAACAGAGGCCAAGGTTTCCAGGCTTTGACACAGCTGACAAGATAGAGCACAATGAGAAAATACGCACACAGAAATAGCCAGGCAGGATAAAGGATTTACTGCTCCTTTCACAGGAAACAAAAGAATAGGCTTAAACACTCCATTTAGGAGTGGTAAAAAAAATAATAAAAAAATAAAAAACAGATCTGCAGGAAGAATATTTGAGTAAAGGATTACCAGGAGGTGAAGGAAAACCAGATCCTGCCTGTCCTGGGTGCAAGCAGGGCAGCAACATCCCCAGGGAACCTCTCCCCTGGCCCAGCAGCATCTTGCAGTGAGCACACAGACAAAACACCAGGTCTCACCTCAGAGCCACCCAGTCAGTTCCCTCCTGCCCTGGGTCAGAGCATCCCAGCACAGCCCACATCCCAGCACAGCCCACATCCCAGCACAGCCCACATCCCAGCACAGCCAGCTGTCATGCCAGCATCTGCACAGTCTTGCCTCTGGACTATTTCTCCTGCGCTGATTCTGGCTGTAGGACTGCCCTCTACACTCAATTCCTCTCCAGGGTCCATTTCCCCAGTACCAACCACCCCAGTTAATGAGGCCGGGGCTCCCTGCCTTTCAGACAGGTTTTTCCATCACAGGAAGGCTCCAGGCTCTTGGCTGCCCTCCCTTTCATGAGGAAGTCATCTCAGAACACCTCTTGAGACCTCAGCTGAGGAGGCCTGATGGAAAGAGAGCTAGGCCTGGCAGGGGCTTTGGAAACAGCTTCCTCCCATCATCTCTCCAGGTCTGTCCTCATTGAAGAGGGAAGTTTTCTGTTCCCTCTAAGTTTCCTCTAGCTTGTGATGAAAGAGAAACTCTTTGGAGAACAGACAGGAATACAGTTTCCCTGATGAAAGTACCGCAGTGGGATTTTTGGGGTTTCTTTTCTTTTGAGTAGCACCAGCCAGAATAGAGCTTTGCAACCAGGCAGGCAGAAAGTCTTACCCTTTCCATGTCAGGAGACCAAGTCTCCCAGCTGGAGACCAGGACAGAACCCACCCCTGGTCCTGCTGAGAAGTGAGTTAAAAGCTAAAGCCATCAATTCTGGGCTGAAACAGCATGAGATTCACAAGCCCACTCACTCCATCAGCTTGGAATTGCTCACGCCAGAGCAGCTCAGACTGTCTGTGTGAAGCTCCCAGGAGGCCAGGGGCTCCTGGTGGGTCATTTAGTCCATTCCCCCTTTGGAAACTGGGATTTACTGTGCCTGAAGCACACCCAATGGCTACAGTCAAGCCTGGCCTCTACCATCTCCAGCAAAGCCAATTCTACAACCTTCCTTGGCAGCTTACAAGCTGCTTAATTGCCCTGATAGTTATGCTTTGAGGGTTTTTTTGTAAAATGCAGCTGATTTCTCAGCAGCAACAAATACTTGGGAAAGCTTTCTCTCTGGCAAACTCTCTCTATTGTTCATCTCTTTCACATAAAACATTCCTAATGAAGAGGGAAAGCAGGATCTTGGCTTCTTTCAAAACAATCTGAAATATTATATTAAAAACATGCACTGAGTGTTGACATATTTAGTGCATTGCTTTATAAAGCAAATTGCCTGAGCTCATTCAGAGCTTGACACCATTAAGACAACACAGAACTACATGACTGGGAGAATACCACTGCAAGAAGTGCCACTTTGGGGAGCTGTGGAGCACCTTGGAGCAGCCAGCCAGCCAGCCTTGACTCCATCCTAGTAAAAAATAGAAGCCACCAGCATCATCCCCTAAGAGAGGGATGCACAAGCACCACTCAACACGCTAATGTGACAACTACAGCAGATTTCAGACGATGACTCCTCCCTCTTCATATAGGCATCTCCAAATATCCAAGGCTGAGAGGACATGGTATGTACCTGGCTCTCACAGCAATGGATCTGTGCTGTGGGAGCAAAGCTCAATATCTCCCTCAACATACCAAGCCAAATCCCTTGGAAGTAGGAAGCTGGCTGTGGTGGCCAGCCGGGTTTCTCTCCACACCTGGCATAGGCAGGGTCCCTACAGAGCCCCCTCCTCTCCTGCAGTGTCTTTGAAGTGCTCCGGGCTCTGCTGCAACAGGATTTTTCAGACATTAAACTGATGCTCAGAAAACAAACAGACATAGAGAAAGCTTTCATTACAAGGCTGGTCCGTATCCAAGAGCAGCCCAGGGGCCGGCTAAGATAGGCAGAGGTGCTTTAACAACCTCTTGCCAGAGGCCAGTGTGAGCTATGGCTCCCTGTGGACTCCCAGTCTGTGCCAGCTCCACACTCACTTTGCAGGAGCAGGGCAGGCGGAATGAGCAGGTTTTGTGGCACCTTGGCTCTCCTTCAGGGACCAAAAGCTTTGATGCTGACAATGCCACTGCATCCTCTTCTGCTGTGAGGATGCCCAGCAAGACATTTCTGGGTGCTTCTGAAGATGCCGCTCACCTCAGCAGGGACATCTCAGGGGTGATGGCCGGCATGATCCCTGCTGTGGGGGGTGGTCCTGGGGGGATTACATCTTCTCCTCCAGGCAGGAGATCAGCTCTTTAGGGGGTCTGAGCACAGGGCAGGGAACACTGCAGCCATAGTGTGCATGGAGCATGTTCAGTTTTGTTTACCTGTGACCTAACTCCATCTGCAGCTGACACAAGGGCCTGGTTCCCAGGGACAGGTTGGTGCAGAACCAAAGACAACTACTGCCCCATGCCAGAGTGACACTAAAACACCCCAGCAGGACACAGACCCTCAGAAAACCTGGTGTCCTCAACCTCCTTTAACTCAGGACCCCAAACCCTCCAGGAAGGTCCAGCAATCCCTCATGACTTCCACCATCTCCAGCCCACCTTGGGTTTATCAGCACCAGTGAGTGGACAGGCTCCTTGCAGCGAGATCCACTGAGCACAAGGCATCACAGCAGATCAGAGAGACCTGGGGCTCCTCCTCATTTATATTCCCCTCCAGCCACAGCCTTCAACATGGCTGAGGAAGGCAAGGCAAGGCAAGGCCTACAGAGAATGCCTAAAGATTATTTCTCTTGGATTCCAATTTATTTTCCATCATTAATGTCTTTGAAATCCGAACACGTCCTGCAGACAGAAAGAGCATGTTAAATGTGTGCGTGGTGGAACTGCAAAACCATGGTGAACATGTGCCTGGCACAGGTACCCATCCCACCAGGGAGATCGGTGTGGCCAAGGGAAGGGCTTTGCTGCCAGCAAGCATTGCCCTTGCTCAGCAGAAGCCGTGGTAGAAACCACTTTTTTCCCCCAGAGAGGTCCTCATCGTGCACCACTCGAGCCCAGAAAAGTGAGAGCTCCATTCGGGAAAGCAGAGGTACCACCAGCCCCAGTGCTGAGCACTGCACAGTGGCAGAAAGAAGGCAGGGCTGGGGGAGAGTGACTTGCATGAAGGATGAGAGGAGCTGGAGTCTTCCGTAATGGAGAGAAAATTGCTTTCACCAACTATCTGCAGTTTTAAAGCAATTACATTTGGGGGGAAGCCGAGAGCATGTCTGAGAGCTACGCGCGTGGCAGGCATGTTATGAAATACAAGAACCAAGTCAGGAAAAAATAGAAAAAGAAAATGCCATTTAAAAAAAAAAATATTTGATGCAGTAGGCACTGAGAGGATAAAGTATTTATAACTCAGGGAGGGGACAGATACTGGGAGCAGCCAGACATCCCAGCAATAGGACAACTGAGAGGAGGTAGGGCAGCTTGCTCCTATCAGTGGTCCCCTTCCCCCTGAGAATGGGAAATCCTCCTTGGGAAGCTCTGAAAATACAGCAGCTGAGCACAGCCTGGTCCAGCAGAAATAACAGAGTTCTAATTAAAACACTGCTCGCCCTCCACTTCATCTGCTCATGCAGTAGGGACAGTAACAAAAGTCACTGCAGTGGCATCAGGGTCAGGTCTCCATGGGCTGGGAACATGCTGCCCTCAGCCAAAACACAGAGCTGCCTTAAAATACTTCCCCTCACAGACCCGAAGGCTGACCCAAAACCCAGAAAGCACCCAGCAGCTACCAGTTAAAGCCTTTTCAGAACCAGATTCAGACTGGGAGGCAACAGCTTGATTTGGCCACAGATAAGAAGCTCCTTCAAGCTGTAAGAAATACTCCTGATCTTCCCTGCAAGCCGTCACCTTTCACCACCATCGTTCTCCTCTAATCTGTTGGAATTAGGAAGGATCCCAGGCCATAAGCACATCTCCTCTAATGACCAAGGTGGCTGGGCCCGAGCTGCCCTGATCCCCAGAGCTGCTGCACTGACTGCTGCCGGCTCTGCTCAGACATCCAATTTATCAGGAGGATGTCCCTTTTGCTTTCTGGCCACGCGCCTTCCCCTTGTCTTTATCTGCTCTGGGGACAAGTGTGGGAAGCAGAGAAGTGGCATCCAGGGCTGCTGGTGACAGAGTCCCTTTTCAAAGGATGTTGTTCAGCTGTTATTACCAACTCTCGCCAAGTGGAATTGAGACATGAAGTAGATTTGTGCCCAAGATAATGGCGTTTATTAGACAAGCTATTGAGGAGAAAACAAAAGCTAACAGTGGAGAGCCACTAAGAGCAACGCCTAAAGAGAATCCATCACGAATACAAAGAGAAGAAGTGCTAATAGTTAGTGCTTCCCATCAATGATTTCAAACCTCAAGCAGTCCCTTAACGACTCCAGGAGAGTGAAGGTTAGTGTCACCCAGCAAGAGGTGACAAACAGTACCAAGGCGTGCAGCCCTCAAACAAAGCAGGATCCAACCCCTTCTGCTCTGGTCAGATGTGGCTGAGCATCTCTGCCTCAGGGTGGCAGCCCTCAGTTCACCCATGACCCTTCTCCTCACCTGTATCAGCATTACATTACACCAATATGACACAACGACTATGCTGTATGCTCCTAATGCACACAAGGATGCTCCAGAGCAGGGATCCCAGGAGGACTGCAACCCACATCCTGACTTCAGCAGGATGGCAAGGGAGGAGAATTCCATCTCTGCACCCCCCTGCTGCAACCAGGCCCTTTTTGGTAAAGCCCCATGGGAAATGCCTTGAAAACCATGGGTCCATCTAAATTTTCCTATAGGAGACCATCCCTTTTTTTCCTCACCAAAGGCGACATACTCCTGCAAAACCTTCCAATAAAAAAAAGCATTTTTAATGGGAATGAAAGTCTTCCATAGGATCTTCACTGGCATGCTGGTTCACTGCCAGCCAGCCCAAGCCCCTGGTGAGATTAGCTGGAGCTTGGCACAATGCTCACACCCCGAGGCACAGCTGAGATCTTTGGGAAAACAACAGAGATCATGGCTGCTAAACAACAGCTTGTCTGGGTCCTTGCCGATTTCTACTTTCCAATTTCCAGCCCAGACAAACAATATAGGAAGCCCCCAAATCCCTAGCCTTGAGGCCAGCCCAAAGAGATCGCCAATTTCACACCCAGACTTCTTCATCCTGGCCCTCTGACCCTCCTCTCCTTCGCTCAAGGGCCGGGCTGGGGCAGCAGCACAGGGTGGTGTGGAGGAGGGTGAGCCAGGGGAGAGCATGAGGATCCATGCAGCCCAGAACCTCCCGAGAAATTTATTGCTTGTGACACGCTGTCAAAGCGAGGCGTGTCTCATTAGTTAGAACCAAAGCAAATGAGAGGGCTCCTTAGCCGATTAAAAATTAAATAAATAAGGAAGGGATGCTCCGTGGGGCTCATCACCTCCCCTTCAGCCCTGCTGGCAAGTGGAAAACCCAACACAAGTCTGAGTCACAGCTTCTCCCCTTCCCGAGATGGTGAATTCCCCACTTCCAGCGAGCAGCAGCAGCTGGGAGCAGCCAACGACCACCACAGCCTGACTGGATCTGGCACAGCCAGATGGAAAACAACAAGCTTGAGGAGCCACACCTGACACTCAGGGAGTTGGAAAAGGAAAGACTTCCTTTCACAGCCCCTGGAGCGTTTTGTTTCCCAGCTCTTGAAACAGAGCTCATTGACTCCTCTGAGTGTCATTCTCTGCTAAAAAATTCTATTTTTAACAGCTTTACTTCTTAAAATGACGTGGTTTTCCTTTGAGGGTTAAGCTGAGCAGGCACATGACTTTTTTTTGTTCGTTTTTCTTTTTTTCCTCCAAGATTTATCAGCCATTGGAGCAGAGGGCACTACAACTCTTCTGCAGCTTGGCAGCAACAACCCTCTGGAGTTTTACACTGCCCTCCTCCATACCCACCTCCTTGCAGCAACGAGGAATGGGGGAGCCCATCCCAGACCCCCAAACACAGGTGAAGGGACCATTTTGAGCAGGCACTTACGGACAAAATTCAGTTCCACAAGCCAGCTTGAAATTTTACAAGAGCACGTTTTTCTTTTTTTCCTCCAAAAGAGATGCCTGTTATTAGCAAACATCCCAGCTCACCACATTCCAAATGGGCGCTAGAGGAACCTGGGAGCTGCAGACAGACCCATGGGTTTTAGATGGATTGGTAGGGGCACCTGAACAGAAAACAGGTCTCACCTCTCAGGGGAGGCACCACGAGAAGAGTCCTCTCTCTTCCACCCATACAGGACCCAGTGAGGGAGGAAGCAACCCCAGGCCCAAAGGATGCCATGCCCAGGAGAGACCCCTGCCCACGGCAGAGGGACACCCCCTCTTCCCACAACACTCCCAAAATGCACCCCTTAACAAACAGCACAGACCTGAAACACGAGCCCAACCCAGCAGCATTTCCCAAATCAAACAATAAACCAGGAGCCGTTTGTTGCAGGTTTCCCTTACGCTGCAGGTCCTGATTAATCCCCACAGTAAACACAAAGGAAAAAACCCACCCTAAGGGAGATGCTGTCTGTTTAAAGGCACAAATGGATGCTAAAAGTAGACAAAGAAGCCAAGCAGATGCATGGAAGGTTTGGGAGCAGGAGGGGAGTGGAGAGAAGCCCATGGGCTCTGGTGAGGGAAGGAAGAGCAACGGGAATTGTGCCAGCTGTGCCCAGCAGCCCCTAACCCCTGGAGCCATCCTACAGTCCTTGGAGCGTCTGTCACCCTGGCAGGAGGGGACATCTCCTCACCACCCCCAAAGCATCCCAACCCAAACAAGCTCTTCCCCAAAAGTGGTCCCCAAGACCAGGGTTGGTTGGGGCTCTCAGGACACAGGCTCTGGGGGAATGGTCAGGCAGTAAAACAACACTTCCTCTTAGGGAAAAGGGCCATGGCCCTGGAAGCCACCCCCTGTGCCCAGGGACTAATGCTGCACAAGGCTGGTTTAATGAGAAATGGACATTTGAAGCTTAACAGCTCTTGCCACTAGATTCCCCCCTCTCTTCCCATTGATGCTGCTTCCCATATGCACCCAGCTAATTAATTACAGAGCACAATCCAATCAGTCAGGCCATCCTATTGCAGTTAAAGGCATTTTAGAGATAATGCTATGAAACTCCAGATGGACTGGCCTGACCGAAGACTCTGACACCACTGGGGTGCTCAGGCAATGCTGTGGCTCCAGCTGATGTCCCAGGTCCAAACACACTGGGAAAAGACCTTCAGCCCTGTGGGCTGGGTTTCTGAGTCCCTACTGACTTTACCAAAAGATGTGCTGTCCTGGTCCACTGGCACTTTGCCCCAGGGCAACCTGGGCTTGCTGCTGCCTATGAAGCACACACCAGCCTGGCTCAACACAAGCGCCAGTGAGGCAGACACCACCTGCCCTACTTCTGGCTCTGAGTTTGCTTTCAGCATGGCAGAAGGACAGATTTGGAGGCCAGACGCCAGCCCATCTTCTCCCCACTGCTGCTACACACACCCCACATGGACACCTTCAGCAGTGGCTGCCTCAGGGTACCGTGTACCGCTGATGCCGATGTGTCAGGACAGCCTGATCCCTTCACACTCACCATACAGCTCCACTGCAGCTACCCAGCACACCAAGTACAGAGGGAGGATGGCCCCTGCTCACCAGCAGCAGGGACTGGCCTCACTGGAAAGGGGATGTACAAGAGTGGCTAAAGCGATGGGATGCTCTACAACCAGCCCCTTTACTGTTATTACTGTTGGCACTGATGTGCTGATGGCTGATAGGATGTGCTCAGCTTTGCAGGAATGGCCTAAATCTCTTCCCAGGGCTTAAAGTGTGGGTGTTCTCCCTGCTCAGCAGTTCAGTTATTGGTTGAAGTTATCAGACCCCTTTGACAAAGGTAGGGGCTTGCATTAGCTCAGCACATTTGGTCCTGAATGAGCCACTGTCCTACGCAGAGCCCTCAGCAAGAGGTTCATTCAGTGCTTGTCCTCCATACCACAAGCAGCCTTTGTTTCTTCATCACACCCATCTGAAGCCCAACCCCATCCATGTGTGGCTGGGATCCCTGCTGATTGCCAAGCTGCTCACTGTAAAGGTATTAAAGGAAAAACCCATGGTGCCAGATCCTGAGCATCCTCCCAAAGGACTCAGTGTGGTTATGCTGCTCCGTGCTAGCTGTGTCCCAGCCCTGATGTTTGATGATGAAAGTGGCTGATTCTGTGATTTACTGATCCTACCTTTGGTTAGTTTTGCCTACGCAGGGTGATGATAAGCTCTTGGATTTGCAAACATTGTGAGGATTGTGGTTTCAATTTTTTTCCCCTTATTGTGTGTGCAAGCATCAAAAGCTCTTAACGCCTTGATCCAAAGCCCAAAGTTAAGGCAGGGGATATAGATCAAGTCTAAATATGTTCCTGTCACAGGTGGTACCAAAAGATTGTGGTAGTTGAAATGAGCAAGGGTTCTGCTCTTTCTTGGTCCATCTCCCAGGTGCTTGACCTTCAAGAAGTGAGGAGGAGCCTCTGCTCCTCAGTCTCACCTCCAAAATGCCTTTGTCAGAGACTCAGGCACAGTTAACTATGACAAAGGACAAAAAGGCTCCTGTCAGAGCTGCCCTCCCTCAAGCCACCACTAGCCAGATAGCCAGCACTCCTGCCTCAGAGTCAGCACCACACAGGTCACAGCACCAGGAGTATCCATAAGGTTTTCACCCAAGCAACAACCAAGTTTTACTAATGCAGAGGAGGGATGCGACTCTGGCAGGACTGGAGCATGGCTACACACAAATGGCAGGGTTTACCAAGCACAAGCATGAAGGGGATGATGCCAAAATGACATTTAATAACTGGGTCTTCCTGAAAACACCATCTCAGCACAGCTACAAAATTCACTGTTTACTGAATGTCCCCTCACAGTGTCAGAAAAAGACACCAGCAATTAGCAAGGGGGGCTAGAACTGCAGATGAGACAGGACCAACCCCAGACCTCTAAGGCCAAGTGCTGTTTTGTACTTGTGGGAACTGCATGAGGGCTGGCTTGTTGCACCCAGCACTGAAATGAAGAACAGCTAAGTCATTACATTGGACCCTAAAACAAGGAACCTAACTACAACAGCACAACACTGTGACTTCACCAGAAAATCAGGATACCATGTCCCCTCCAAGGAGCCAGAAGAGATGGGGCCAGTGTTTCTTTACAACATCTGTCCCATGGTCCCCTAGGAATGAGCACAGAGGAGAGCTCAGCATATCTGGATATAAAATAAAATAAAATATCTTCCTCATGCTGGAGTGTCCCACACCAGGCTGATCACAGGGTCTGGATATAGAGAAGTCTCATTTTGTGGTAGCAAAATGGCCACTGTGGAATGCCACAGCTGGAGGAGGTTCTGCTTTCAGATCCAAATCTGGCTCCAGGGGCCAACAACCATGGCATGGACTGGACAGGAGATGAGGAGACAGATGCTTCACACATCCACCACTGCAGCCAGGCAGGGTGGGGACATCCCCCTGGGAGTCAAGCACCCATGCCACAGCTGTTTGGTGAAGGAAGGGGCTTTTTTCCATGGATTCAGAGAACTGAAACTCTTCAGATACTTGAGAGGTCCTGTAACCATTTCAGGGATTTTGGCAGGAGGAGGGAGGTTTCGCTGTCCCATAAGCCCTGCAGCCATTGCACCTCACTCACCTAGGAGACAGCCCCAGAGTGCCCTGGTTCTGGAATAATTCACTCATTCTCAGCTCTCGGATGCCCCATAAAACAGGGCACATCTCTCAGTGGCCCTTCAAGGACTCTCATGAAAACCAACAGAAAGGCTGAAATACAAAGTGAGACTGAAAACACATCAGCACCTCACAGACCACAGGACGGCATGGCCTTGGGGTTGTGCTACCAGCCTGGAACACTCGCTCTACTCCAAGCCCACAAAACAATGCACCAGAGAAAGTTCTTAGCCTTTGGCATCCATCTTCCCTTCCCATAGCTGCAGCACCAGGATCGCTGCTGGAGCCTGCACTGTCCCATTTTCTGTACCCTGATATGAACCCTTCCAATTAAACCACTGAACTGTTCCCAGCTCAGCCTCCCATGCATGAAAACGTCCTGTTATTTTGCACCTGCCAAGAGCTGTGTCCCAGCAGATCTATCTTGAACTGACACTTGAGGATAATTAAACCTCTCTCTCTCCTCCGTTAGCAGCACAGCAGATAAAAGGAGAGCCCTGGGGCCCTCGAGTCACTGTTGTGGTGGGTTGCTCCTGTACAAGTCGAGGAACATGAGATGAGACTCAGTTTTTCAATAGAGACATGGGCAAAGGAGCAGGGGGCCAGCTTGGCAATTGGCCTTTAATTTAGCAGGGGAGCAAGAAGCACCAGGCAGCTCCCCTAGCCGGGCAGATCCTCTGATGAACAGAGAGCTGGAAACAAAGTGTCTGGTATCAAATCGCCCCCCTGTTGTTGCCAAACCCGAAGTATCATCCATCATGGAGCCAGCAGTCCCTAGGGACCCAGCTGTGATGTTCCAGGCACCCTTGTCATCTCCTCTAGCTTTAGTCCGAGCAAGGACTGGCTCCAATTGTCCCACTGGCACTGCTGGGGGCCAGGTGCCCCACAGCATCAGCCCAAAGTTGGCCGGTTTTGGGGAGCAGGTGGCAAGATGGGAACCTGTCACCTCACGCCACACTCTGCCTGTCTCCCGCGCCAACTGCCTGAGGTTGCTGGATGCATCCAACCTCAAAGCCGAGCTTCGATCGGGGCGGTTTTGAGGTTGGCAC
>VYXD01009046.1:78475-90571 GCA_013397195.1 Hylia prasina | reverse complement strand
TTTTTTTTTTTTTCCTTTGTAAAACTGTTTAGAACAGGGCGAGTGAATGGAGATAATTTAAAAAAAGACAAGCTCTTTTTGCATATATTGCATTGTCCATCGTGGACAGAGAATCTGACTTGGCCTAAATTCAGGCAAATCTAGGGTTTCTCAGGACTTTGTCCTAACCACTCCCATGTCCTGATTAATCATCAAATCAGATATCTGGCATACTTCTTGCATGATACACAGTTAAGAATGTTGGTCATGAGACGATTATTGAAGTACCTTCTTCTGGATCATCAACATAGGCATATTTAATATTTTCTCTTCTTATTTAGCAGACCACAGCAACAGGGAGCTCACTGCTTTGCGAGAGGAAAGTGCTCCAGAAATGTACAAGTGATTTCACTGGAGTGGGACACTGCTGGTAAACAGCAGAGTGTCCTGGGGAAGCATTGCTGAAGACCTGGAGTGGCCACAAGTGAGCACAGAAGAGCAGTGGGGAAGCTGTATCACTGACAGTGGGCTATTGGATGCAACTTGAACCACTAACAGGCACTTTTTCTGTTATTTTACATATTAACCTCCATGACCAAAATAGGCTTTATCAGGAACAAACTGGCTGGCTGACTCCACACTAGAAATAATTTGCCTTATTTACCAAAACATTATTTGAATATTCCCCAAAATTTAATGTTGAAAAGACAGCAAATCCTACACATAGTTTAATGCAGCAGAAATTAGTGCTAACATTGTTAGGTTTTCTCATTGGAAGCTGTCCTACAGAGTCCAGCTATTCAGAGGATGACATTATTTGTGAGAAATGTATTTGTCAGCTCTTTTAATATCATTTACCACTATCCTTAGCCAAAGGAATATAAGCCATGGCATGTAGCACAAAATTTATGATCTTTTGTTCTTTGGGCTTCTTCTCAGTATAAGCAATTTCAGCTTCATTGAAAATGCTCATTTGGAGATCTTATGAAATCAGAAAATTTCATAAAAAGTCATTGTTATTAGAAAAGGTCTTAAATCATAGCAGTATGTTCAGCTATATGTCCTCCCTTTCTCTGTAAGACATTCTTATAGATTAGATTCATAAAGCTGTTTACTTTCTTTTTATTGTCACTTCCCTATTTTAACTGTTAGTTTTGTTTTATATCATCTGATGGACATATATGCAAACCAACGGAACAGAATACATAGAGATTGAAGACAATTTTCTTTGTTATGAAGATCTTATATACCTTTACACGAAATTTCCTACTTGAAGTTAAATTTAAAGTTTAGTTTAAAATTAAGTGTTATATGTGATGTTCCTGAAATTCAAGAGAAAACTTCAAATGACCCTTGGGAATGTCATAGAATCATGGAATGGTTTGGCAGAAGGTTGATGACCACAAAGATCATCTAGTTGCAACCCCTCTGCCATGTGCAGAGACACCTTTCATTAGACAAGTTTATTCAGAGCCCCATCCAAAGGGACCTTGGACACTTCCTCAGATGGGACATCCACAGCTTGTCTGAGCAACCTGCTCAGCACCTCACCACCCTCATGGTAAAAAAAACTTTCTTAATATCTAATCTAAACCAACTTTCTTTCAGTTTGAATCCATTGCCTCTTGTCCGGTCACTACATGCCTTTGTAAAAAATATCTTTGTTTCCTGTAGGGCCCCTTCAAGCAGTGGGTTGAAGTTAGGTCACTCCAAGGCCTGAACAATCCCAATTCTTCTAGCCTTTCCAAACAGGAGAGATGGTGTACCTGAGCACTACTGCCTTGTGTCACTATTAACCATTCAGACCTTTATAGTGTTGGAAAGTTGCTTGTTTTGAGCTGGCTGACCAAAACCTTCCTTGTGATGGCACCACTTCACTTAGGGAAGGCTCCAGGCTAGGAGTATAGGAGAAATACATTTAATATGAAAGGCTTGTGTAGTCTGCCCCTGGGTTTTCAGACATCAATTCTGATGTTCTGCAATCTGAAATTCTTAGTTGCATATCAGACATGCTCACAGTAGGGCAGTAGATATTTGTTGAATAATGTGGGAACAACATCATTAAGCATCTAACTATCTCCAAAGTTAAGAGAAGAAAATTGCAACTCATTCTGTGCAGGACATCAGAGATGTAGTTAATTGTACAAATGTATTTTCTTTGCTTATCTGCTGGTAGATGTGTGTGTTATCAGCTGTGAAATTGGTTACAGTGCTGGAAACAATCCCTTTCATCACAGGCTTTGAAATCTTTTTCTTTCCATGGGAATTTTGAAACTGCTGGCAGGGTATTTGTTATACTTTGCTGACACTGTAGTAAAAATATATATAAAAACTGTTTCAGAGTTGTAGGTCAAATTTTTTGCTTTTCACTTTGCTAATATTAATACGGAGGAAAGCTACTGCATTTCTGCTTGTGTAACCAAAAACAGAGCTTTGCCTTAAGGAACACAAGTGCAAATGGCAAGGTATTAAAAACACAGATGCAGAGAGAGAGGTCCATGTGTGGAAATGGTTTATATTAAGAAGCAGTTACTGAAACAAATGAGAGTTTTGCCCACACAAGGCCCACTTCTTGATTCTGTATTTTTCTTTGTGACTTCCTGTTTTAGAGACATCTATAAATAAGACAATTCATTCTTCCTAGTCATGACTGCTTCAGATCACTTCTCATCTCCTTGGCACTCTAGGTATTTTTCTGGACTGATGCTGAACCAAACTTCCAATCCTAGTTGTCCATATATTCAAAAAGTGTTGACAGTGGAACTATGATTTTTAATATCTTCAGAGGATTACTTCCAGTTAATCACAAATTTTAGTTGTAACAACTGACTGCACAGGACATATAAAACTTTCCATTTCCTTGTACATAGAAGGCTTGCTAAATTCTCTGCACAAACTTTCAGCGTGTCATCATAATACCTGAAGGAATTTCTGAGGAGAAAATGTTCTGTGAAAAACAAAGTCAGCCTGCCCATGCTGAACAGAGATGATATAAAATATTAACTAAAGTGATTTCTGTTTTCCATTGCCTCCTGAGCAACTTTGGCACCAAGCTGCAGCATCTCTAGTAATAAGATAATATTAGGTGAGTAATACTGCAATAATAGATTGGTATGCTAACAATAGATGAATAATATTCTTATCTTTTCATTATCTTTCTTAGATGTAGCTCTTGGACACCATGGTCAGAGCTTCCACTCCATTTATCAAAATATTCCTCAGGATCAAGAATGACTGTGGAAAAAGGTGTCAGTCAGGGAGTCAACAGTGAATTGTAAGAAGCAATCATAATAATACTAAATTTAGTGATTTTTGAATGTTTTATTTTTCTGAAATTATTTTTGCGTGACTTAAACGCTAAGATAATAATGCAATGGCTTTGAAGATTAATTCTGGTCTTTTGTCAGTCATAGGACTGTGTGCTGTTTCCTATGGCTCAGCCACATTTATGCTTCTGCATTGGCAGAGGTCACCTGATGACTCGTGGGTCTGAAGGTTATAACTGCTAATGTGTTTTTCACTGAAAGACACAATTGTACCTGTGGAGTAGGTGCATCTCTTGTTACTGTTGACCACCAGGCTGACTTTGGGTGGTGTATAGGGAGTGTGTGTGCAAATGGACTCATGAAATTGGCTGAGCACTGGGCATGTGCTGGGTACCTCCCTCTTGGTTTGCTGTTAATACTCTCTAAAATTGGAAACAATGATGTGTTTGCTGCTAATACTCTCTAAAAGAGGAAGCAACTATGCATTTTGTTCCAAAATCCTTCACAGAGAAGGGAATATTATTTTATGCATAGTAATCCAGCGTAAATGTAGGGGATTTTTTCTTTGTGAATATGAAGAGGAGGCAAGTCCTGAAAGCAAAGGTACTGCTTCTTGTATGGCTTTGTGTCTTCCTGTCTATGCCTGGATTTGTCCGAGCCTGGAAAAACCATGAAACATTCCTAAATTCTGCAGACAGCAGAAGCACAGTGTAAGGGTCCCATCCTGTGGCCCACTTGACAAGTGACTTTTTGCTGTCCCAGGTCATGACAATGTCTCAGTGGCAGGTGGGGCACACGGAGGTAACGTGGCTGGGCAGTTTCTTCCAAGAGTCATCCACAGTGAAGGAGAGAATATCCTAGAGAATGTTTAAATTCTCTAGGTGTGCACATGAGGTTTTCCCAGAGAAAACCAGTTGAATGGCCTCAAACTGCTCAAAAAGCCCAGCAGGTAAACAGTGGTGGACAGATGGAGAACTTAGCTTCAAAGCCACTTGGCATTTCAAGCTACATATTATCACCTCAGGATCAATATTTGCTGAAAAATAGCACTGTTTTGAGCAAATTAGAAATCTTGCAATAATTTACTGCCTTCTGAGGGGGTGCACTTATCTTGCCACTTTGCACTGTTTTTCTCTTTGACCTCTACATTTTTAAATAATTTGAGTAAGCAACCAAAAACCTCTCACTCATAACCAAGGCAAAAACAGTAGTCTGCTGAGCTCCAGATATATGCATTTGTGTAAGCTTTGTGTGTGCATAATTATTTATTATCATAAACAGCAATGTCTACTAGCGTATGCAGAATTGCTCATAACTTAGTAGATTCATTAAAGCTGATGTTTTTTCATGCAAATGTATTTTGAGTGTGTCTCTTAGTGTGGTGCCAGAAGTGAAATAAATTTCACTGTTCAACTTCTTTGCTGTGGCTGACTGAATGACTTCAGGCATGGCTATGAGCAATACTTCATTCCCTGATCCAATATGTATATATGGCTTTTGTGTGAAAAATTAACTTCTTCCAGGGAAGCATGGGAAACAGTGCAAAATAGATAAAGGAAGGACAGTTATCAGGGTGCCACACTGGACACAGAGCATATGGCAAAGGATGCTTTTTGACTCCTTTTTTGTAGCTTAATTAATGAAAGAGGAAAAAAAAAATCTTAAATAGTTTGGAAAAGTAATGGCAATACAGCTGAAATGAGACCAAGGAATTATGTTTCTATTAGAGTTTGGAAGATGCATAGATGAACTTCTCATGTACTTTGAAGTGGTAAGAATGAGTAAACACACAGCTCCCAAGCTGATACTGTCATGGCATTGGCACTGGACTCAGTTGCATCAGTGCTATTGATCAGAAAATAGACAAATAAACCTAGGACAGGACTAGCTGAAACAACAGATGATTCACATGAGATCCAGTAAAGACATAAACACAGACTGAAACAAACCAGAGCAGCTTCTGTGCACAAAAGGATAAGCAATACAGGAGTTATGGGAGAGCATTTGATGGTCTCTTCTTTCAAGATCTTGTGTCCAGAAAAGAAATCGCTGTACAAAAACATACATGTAATGCTGGAACCATTCCCATCTTAGTGAATGGTGAGAGTGACAATGTCTTTTGTGGGTTTGCATTCCATAACACTTGCTAGGAGATTCCCTGCATAATGAAAATTAAATATTATATACAATTTCAGCTGTGATCAAGGGAAGTAGCTCAGAACCACAGTGCAGCAAGCTTTAACTAAAAGTAACAGCAGGAAGAATTTGCAAGAGAAGCTGGTAAGATGCTCTGGACAAACATTATTTAATGGTATTTGAGGGTGAATGTTTTGGGATGATATCTACCAAAAAAAGTGGGTCTCAGAGAGGACATCTTCACAGCACAACTGGGCAGAACAGAGACCCCTTCCTCACTTTTTGAAGGCAAGGAATGGAATAAAGAGCTGTGAACAATGTAATATAACAGTAACATCATACCAGGCACTCAGTGTAAGAAGAGATAATTCATTTTATATAAAGATGCTTTTGGAGGCAATTCCTACCTGCTTGAAAAGAGAAAAAGAGCTCTGAGTTTCAACTAATAAAATTGCTACCAGTAAGTAGCAATTCCCTTGAAGAGGAAACTTTTAAAAAACCCAAACTTGAGAACCATGCAGAGATGGGGAATTTCAAATTAAATTATACAACTAACAGAATGGATGAGCAATATGGTAGCTATTAAAAACCAGACAAACCATACATGTGTGTTGGTCAAATCAAAAATAAAATTGCATGATGTGGAAGAGAGAGCATTGCCCTGTAATTACACTGATAATTGACTGTGTTCAGCTTCAAATAGAAAAAGAGATGTGTTCTAGTTTTGTAGATCAAGTAGACATATTCCTGCATTTGTGTAGTTCATTCTCCTGTTAACTATTTAATGTCACTAAAATTGTGCACCCATGTTCATAAATTTTAGGTTAAGCAAAGTTGCAAACATTTTCCCTGAACACATCTGCTGAACATCTTGTTATCCAGCTCCAAACCAAACAAAAAACCCCAACAAAATACAAAACAAACCAAAAAAAGCAGCGTGTATTGTGCCTTTCTACTGTGTGTACCATTTTAAAAGGAAGAAATATGTACAAAAGAAGGAAGTAAAGTTTCCATACCATGTGTTTGTATGTTAGTAGCTGAGGGAGTTTGCATTGCTCTGTGGGATCCTAATGGGCATCAGAGACATGGATGTGTTCCATGAATTTTTGAATGGCATGGATGAAGAGAAATCACTAAAGGTAAGGCAAGGCTTTTTTTTCATGGTTTCTGAAGTTTGTTTTGATGCCTTTGAGGGCTACCTAAAAACATACCAGACACAATTAAGGAAATACAAAGCAGTTGTATTTATTGAAGGGCCTTCAGGTACATTTTGGGAAGACAAAATCCCCCTGGTGGTTACACCCAAAATGAATGACAGGTCTCAGGTTTTCATACTTCTATAAGTTTAGTCCATTTGCATTTTGAGGGTTAATCTTCCAATTACATCTCCAGGTTATGAAGTAATTTACCCCAAGTTTTCTGCCCCCCAAATCACTTTTGTTTACATTTCTCAGGGCCTGAGACAGTAACATGTCCTTGATTCCCAGGCCTAGAGAGGAATTGTTTTGTCTGACCAAGATGGGAAAGCAGCAGCTAACACTCTATATGGAGTTTGGAGTTACACACTAAAGAATTGAAGGATTACAAACACATGAAAAATATAAAAGCTACAATCCTAAGGCATGAGTTTCCTTGGCAGTGTGAATCAGAGACCCCTCAGTGAAAGTCTAGGCCCAGTGTCTGTAAAGGGTGAGGCATGGCAGGGAGCTGAGCCACGATGACACACACATCCTGGGCAGGTCCAGGAGTCACCAGCATCAAGTGTGGAACAAAGCTGTGTCTGAGCTGCTGCTCCATGCAGGAGCACAGCACTCTCATTACTTGGGATTTAATCTTTGGCTGCCAAACTGGGCCAGGGTCCTTCTCCTTAGAACACAACCACCAAAGCTACTGCTTGCTGTCTTTTGCTGGCCTTCAAATCTGTTAATCAAAACATGGAATGAGATGCTCACATCCTGCCTGTGAAGGGAGAGGCCCATCTCTTAGGCTTTGGTGCAGAGAAGTGTCATAACCTCTGCTGCAGAAGAATACAGCCTGCATAGCCACTGTGTAGCCCTCCTACAGCCAGAACCATGAGATTCTAAGCACACTGGCAACTGGACATGGACAAGTTTTTGATGTATATGTTGGTATGTAATTACTCAAAGCACAGCAAAACTTTGCAGCTACTGGAGTGGGTTTTTTCTGGATTATTTTCTTGATTTTGATTATTTAGTAAGAGTGTTTTTACATGTCAGAGTAACTTTTCTAACTTCTTCCCTTCCAGCTCCATGTGCACTGTCTCTTGGAGGTCAGCCAGGGCAACCCAAAACCCATTGTGTTTTCTGAACTAGGTACTATGCCCATAATCTCGCTGATGAGGCTCGCACTCACACCTCCACATTTGGATGATATTATTCTACAGAGACTTTCCTGCCAAAATGTTCTCCCTAGCGTGCTTCCCTAGGTAATTTTGCTGTGAAGAGGAGCCCCTTGCCCCATCTGCTGGGAGGTGACAATGACATTCTAATTCCTCATTTAAAGGCATGATGCAGGCTAGAGTCATGTAACTTTATTCCTTGTTTAATATGAAAAAAAAATTTAATTCTACTCACTTGTGGCTTCCCCATCTGGAGGGCATTGAGTTAGTCTCAGAGAGGGCTCTGACAAGCATTCTGGGTGGATCAGATCCCTGCCTGTGTCAGTGGGATGTGCATGCTATCACTCACTGACTCTACTGGCATTTTTAGCACAGCACCAAGGAGAACAATGCCCTTCCTTTAACTGATATTCCAATACGAATTAGGGTATCCCAGTGTCTAGAATTTGTAAACTGATTAAAACCAAAACCAAATCACATGCTGCCAAGTTATACTCCCTCCTTGCAGGCTAACAACATTTTAGAGTTCCCTGTTTCAGCGCTAGGAAAAGTGGCATGTATTGTGATGCGCATTTCAGCCAAAGCAAATAAGGCAGCAGAGAGGAAGGGGCAATTTTAGATGACTAATGGAGAGAGCTCTGCAAGGAGAGCATGTGCCACTTAGCAAGGCCTGGGGCTCTCAGGGCCCCAGGGGAGGTTCTGCTGCTGCTTTAGTGCTGTGCATCAGGGCACTCCCCCTGATGCATGGCTGGCTGCAGGATGCATCATGGGAACATGAGAGGGCCTTCTCTCAGCCGACTTTGAATGCCTCCCAGACAGACATCTGCATCTAACAGGACAAAAAGCATCTCCAAAGGCTTCTAGAGAAGGCATTATTTCACTGATTTTAGGTCAGTGGGATGAATTCCGCTCAGAAGATTTCCTTGATCTTCTTTTTCATCGCTACTGTAAAGGAAATACAGATTATTTACTTGATGTACAAAATATTTCTATACAGCAAACTAAGGGGAGGAGAATTGGAGTTCACCAGAATTACCTGCATGCATGTGCTTCACCTAACAGCCAAATGGTTAGCACTGATTTTATTTCTTGATCACAGAATATTCTGAGTTAGAAGGCACTTACAAAGATCAGTCCCACTCTCAAGTGAGCGAGGTCCACGCAGGGATTGAACCCACAACCTTGGTGTTATTAACATCATGCTCTAATCAGCTGAGTGCTCCCAGGGACAATTCCAAAGTAGCAGGCCATTCCCAAAACCATTCCCTCACCTTGATTTCGAGTGGGGATTGAACTAAGCTCTCCCACATCCCAGGAGAGTAGATCCACTGCCAGTCTGTTGGATAATTGCGCTGCCTCACTCCCATTGAAGCTGTTCTGTATGAATAATTAACCAGTCATTGCAGCAGTGGTTTGAACCTGACTTGCCCACTTCCCAGATGAACATGCTAACTAGCAGGCTGGAGAATCACTCCCTCACATTTCTGATTCCCCTGTGTGGCTCACTGAACACTTAATTATTTATATTTAGGGATTTATGAAGCTTAAAGAGAAGAAAGGCTCATTTGGGGATAGCCTGGGGAACGGGAGACCTGAATCCAACTCCTTGCTCTGAATCAAGCCAATAGAGAATTTGGAAGCCAGTCTCTGTCTTCAGGTAAGATTTTTGCTCTTGGGACCACTGAGTTAAGTCTGGTTGTGTGTGCAACAGGGCACAGGGAAAGACCTTCCTCCATGAAATACTGCAGCAATGAAGCCTCACTGTCTTCTTCCAGGAAAGGGGCAGTAGTTGAGGATCCCTGCTGCATGTAGCTGGGAGTCACATAATTGCATGCCTTAGACTTTGTTGTTCCCAGCATTTCCCACCAGGAAAATGTTTCTCTTATATAATAAACCTTTCCTAAAGTGTGTATAGGAAGTGAGAAGGGGCCCCCAAAGGGACCACAGTTGTTACACCTTTGTCATCTCTATCCTTGTTCTTAATCTATAAATTGACTGCAGGGGTTCTAGAAAACGATAGCTGAGCCTTTATGTGCTACCATTACATTTAATGCCTCGTGTGAGCTTGAATCCTTCACCTGAATCAGTGTTCTCTGTGTTCTTTGGCTGCATCTGTACTGCCCAGGCTTTTGGATTTCTTTCAGATGCTGCAGTAAGAACTGCAAAGAAGGGCAGGATGCCAGTGGGTACTTCTGCCACTTGGTGCCTTTCTTCATAGGGGTCAGGGATCACGGGCAAACAGAGTGCAGAGTGACAGTGGATGGGTGTGAAATCAGGCATTACAGCCATGCAGGAAGCAGAGACACCAGCGTGACATGTGGTCACACTGTTTACAAGTGCAATGATATTATATTTATTAAGAAACCAATGCCCTACAGAATCTTTCCTGTGCTTTATTGGTAATAAAGGGTAAAAAAACATTTCTAGTAATACTGTCACGTTTTATAAATAAAGTTGAAGTTCAGAAAGATGAGAAATTCTACCTGAAACCACATTATTAACTAAAAGAGGATTAATCATCGTTATAACTCCATCTCATTAGAACTGCCTAAGCCAGGAAAGATACGAGGGGATACCAATATGTGCTTCCACTTGTTAAGTCTGTGGCTCTCAAGGTGCTGCACAACATAATGCCCTTACCTCTCTGACCCAGAAATGTTGCTTCATCATGTGATTGTGCAGCAGAGTGAAAGGGGCAGTGGCCTGCCTGGGCATGCAGATTCACCTGATGCAGAAAATCCAGCTTGCTTTCTGTGTTAATGGCTCTTGCAAGAGATGAGATCCATTGCAGTAGGCTTGAATTCACAGCAATTTGCTTAAGTGAACAGATTTATTCACCAAGATTAGAGAAAGCCAGTGAGGCATGTTGTATTTGTTTCTGGTGCTTTTCCTTAAAAAAAAAAAAATGAGGAAAACCAACCCTGAAGTACAGGTTCTATGGAAGGTGCTGAAATAAAGCAGATGGAATGGAAATATGGCCTGAAATTTTGTATGTCAAATATCTCTTATAGCACTGTTTTGACTTGGCATTATTTTTCAAAGGAGTACTTCTTTCTCAGAGGTGTGATCTTACACTTACCCAGCTTGAGATGTTAAGGCTGCAACTTCTGTCTGCCACTGGGAGAAAGTGTTCAGATCAGTCCAGGAAAAGGTTTGAAAATGAACAGAGGATTTTCTGTTAAACTGAGTCATTTGTGAAGAGCAGACATCTACCTGCTGTCTTCTTCAGCCTGAAGGATGACCATGCTGCTCACGTGCTACAAAATTTTAAATACCACCCAGCTGGTTGGGAGAGTGCCACTATTTCTTTTTTGTTTTCTGAGACGGAGCGTCTCCTCTGTGGTTATTTTTGTTGATTGGAGTTTTTTTTTCTCTTTGCCTGTCTGCCTGCACCTCTGAAAGCTGCTCCCTCTTGTGGTCTAGTGAAATTTATGGCATAGGATATTAATTATACGGAGTTTGACCCTTTACATAAAAGGGGCAGCAAGACAGAGGTTTATGAACTGTAAAGGTATCCTGTTCAGAAATTTATTTACATTTGACTGTCTTAAGTTTTGTAAGGTACCCACATTTGCCTTCCTTACAGACAAGTGTTAATATTATAATGACAAAACATTTGCACTTCCTTCAAAAAAAAAAGAATTGCATCATCCTCTTCAGGAATGATTTTCCTCTCAAGGAAAGAAAAGGCAGTGGTCCATTTTTGCACAGTGCTACAACATACATGGTACTTACATATCTGCTTTCCTCTGCAGGATAAAACCTCACAGTACTACTACAAAAACCTCACTTGTACTACTTAAAAAGGAAGTAATTTCATAATGCAATAGGCATAAAAATGTGAAGGAGCTGATCAGCACCCCAATAGTTTCTTTCTGTCCTATTCCTCCCTTTCCATATTCTTTATAATTTTTATTCCCCCAGCCTCAGAGCCTTATTTCTTCATTCCTTGACAACCCACAGTTACCAGGCCTCTTGCTTTATAACCCTCCAGTCTTTTCATCTGTATCACCTGGGACCACATGCTCCATCTCTGGCCAGCCTTCTTCATCTTCTGTGAGTACCTTTCTTTGGATCTTCACATCAAATTCCAATTTCACGTCTTTTCCATGTTCCATGATTAATCACTTCTGCCTGCTTTTTATCTTGCTGCATTTCATCTCCTGTGCCAGTCAGTCTGGACATCCCCCTGCACCCTCCTCTGTCTCTCTCCTAGTCAGTTTTCCCATCAGTCCATATCTTCCATCTGTTATTACCTCCAGAGTTTCCTTTAAGCCTCCCTGTAAACATGCAATTCATCAAGCAAACCAATAAACAATTCCCTGCTTTCCTCTTTGGACAAAGAGAGGGGGGGGG
>VYXD01009046.1:52848-78260 GCA_013397195.1 Hylia prasina | reverse complement strand
AAGGGAAGGGAAGGGAAGGCAAGGGAAGGGAAGGGAAGGGAAGGGAAGGTTTTGCTGTGAATGCCTAACAATAAAAACAAATGTTTTTTCTATTGATCATCATTTCATATCCAAGTATCTCCTAGGATCTATATAGAGTGCCTGATACATGATTCTGTAAGGATTTCATCTGGAAATAATGGTTAGCAGGATCCTTCCCAACCTCCACAGGATTTTAAGTTCTTCAAGATATGGATGTTGTCTTTGATTTGCCTATAAAATAGAATGCAGAGTTGTGATACACAGCAAATGTGGTGCCCTATGATGCCTTAGTAATAGTGGCATTGGTGTGATGATGATTATTAATGCTATCTCAAGCAATAGTGTCCATTTAAATAAAGGATTGCCTTCCTCTGAATTGGGAATAATAGCTAATATTTTATTTTCCTTTTTTTTTACATATTTTAGGTTTAAGTTGGGAAAATCCATTCTAATCTTCACTCTATCAGATATTTATGCTGCCTGAAACAGGAAACCTGTTTCTGTTCATTGCAGAGAAAGAGTTAGGAGTTGGAGGGTAGGCAAAAGGAAAGGAAGGGTTCATACAAGGATATGAATTTTCTGAGTCATGTTTAGAACCTATCATTTTTTCACTTGCTTTAAAAACAAACAGTCAAACAATAAAACCAGGTTTCTTTGTGCTTTTTGTGCAGTGTGATGAGGGCATCTTGTGTCACTTTATGTAGCATCACATGCTGAGCTGTTTGCTATCCTTGGATAACCTGAAGGAACAAGATGCTCTTAGAAATGGAATTGCAGATGGTATTTCATGTCTAATGTGTCAGTAGTCCTCTGACAACCACAAAAAGGCTTGAAACCTTTTTGTTCTGGTTACTGAGTAGATTTTAAATGGACAAATTCAGCTGAAGAATGATGTTTTAAAGTGCTTTTTTGCTTATCTTTTGTGCCCACCACTTCGTCGTCAAAATTTACAGCTGCAGAAATCTGCTGCCCTTGGATGCTGCAGTGTGAAATGAAGAGTGTACAGAGACATTTTGGAGGTAGCTCTTTCTGCAGTAATGCATATACATGAAAACATAGCTTCACTCCACCTCCAGTGCCACGTATAACCTATACTTTCCTTTTTTAATTGGCACAGACACATTTCATATATCTGTGCTGTCACTCTGAGAGGGAGGCTGTTCTGCTCAGGATGCCATGAATCCATTTCAGTGCCCTCCCAGTGACCTCCAACGCTGCCTGATGTTCAGATGCACTAATGCATCCAGTTTGTAATTTTCTAGACCCATCACTCCTCTGCTCAATCAGAGTGTCCTTGATAACAACTGCTGCTCGCTGCTGGTGTCATGAGGTGGCTCCACATTGCAGCAACGTTCATGTTGGCATGCAGAAAGGGGGAAAGGAATGATCCATATATTCCTCACTGAAACAAACTGAAGTCATGAGAAGGGCCCTTTTTGTGTGACAGAGGCAGGAGGATTGCACTGGGTCTGCCCTACTCTTGCCAGTGGGTCTCACTTCATCCACCTGAAGTCACTGGAGAGACGTGATCCAGCTGGCTAAGACTGTCAGAAGATGTGTTTGAATTAATTAAAACAAACATTTTTAGGTAATTGTACCTTGGCACGGCATTAGAAATGAGCAACAGCAAGATGAGTTCCAGACGTGTATAGTAAATATATATTATGCTATTTGGAGTAATAGAAGTTGTTAGCTGTTTTGCCAAATACAGAAAATAACATGAAACATGCAAGTAATCTTTCCTTTGGAGACGTTACAACCAAAAGAGGAATTCACATGGGTTTTCGGAATTGTCTGTATAATGGCTGCTTAAGAAACTGTAGTAATTTATTGGGGTGTTTTTATTGGGGTTTTCTGATATTTGAAGCAATTGTTACATGTTAATTGTTGCATAAAAATTTCAAATCCCAAGCAGTACTCAGCACAATTCTTACGGAAGCGTTATTTTCATAGGTATTTTATTTGCCATGTGTGATGTATGTATGTACATAGATGTTAGCAGTTCCCCTTCTTTGATATGCACATTTCAGGATGTGCCCAGGCTCCCCTTTCCCACAGGAACAGTCTGCAGCTGCATCTGTATGACTGAATTCAGTTTTTTCAACTGGTTTTTGTCTAATCTTATTACACCTCCCTAGTCAGAAACCTCCCCAGTTAGTGCAGTACCTTCCATTTGAAAAAGACCACACTGAAGGGCCCACCCTTAATTTGTTGTCTCATTTAGCCTGGAGGGAAAGTCCTCTCAACTGGTGAGCAGAAGCAATGCTGTTTCTCTTCAGAGAAACAACTCAAGGGTGCTGTGGCATATACTGTAGGCTTAATCTAAGACATACTTTGCTAAAAACCTCAAGTTATACTCAACATGTGGCAGAGGATCATTATTTAACTCTTTAAATCAAACCAGATATCCAGTTGGAGGTGGATCTACCATGATCTGGCAACATTTTCTATAAGTGCTCAATTTTAGCAAGTGTAAAAAGGAGTTAAAAATTAGACTAAATCTACAGTCATGTGCTTCAGTGGTCTTCATGGTTGTCTTTTTTTACTGTCCTGCTATTAAAATAACTCAGATTCAGATGATTTCTAGTGTCATTCGCTTTCTCTCATGACTGTGCTAAACCAACTCATCCAGAAATTACATAGGGACACATAAAACTACTTCTGTAAAACAATTTAAAAAAAACCCCAAACAACCCAAACACCACTGTCTTTGATACTAACTGGTTTATCTCAAGTGTCAGGTATTTAAAAGATTTGGAAGCCAAGATCTGCAGGGTCTTAAGAGAAATTTTTCTTGTACAGGCTGAAAAACATTCTGCCTTGGCCTTCACTTTGAAACTGCATTAGCACCCATCATCTGTTCTTCATATGAGCTTCTTTGTCCTGTGCCTCTGCCTGTCTCCCACTCCTGTATTTGGTTGTTGTGCAGTAGTTTGTTGGACAGGAAAATAGGAGAGGTCACTTAAATCCTCACTTTTCCCTTCTGCAGCATTCCCACCAGGCTCACAAGTACCCATTGCAATGGAAGATCAGCACAAGCACGAGGCAGCTTGCTCATGTTTTCAAACAGAAAACCAGCTATGATGGCTAACCTTCCATAATGGGGCTTGCATAAAAACAGGCACTTGCTAAAAGAACAGTTGTTAAAAATAAACAAGCAGGCCCAACAATATTTGCCTGAGATCTTGACTATACTTTTAAAAATAAAAAGCAACAGCGTAAACAACCCTGATTTTGCAATTATGTGATATCACTCAGACCTAAAAAATAATTTATGAGATATATGTTACTGATGTAGGAAGATGGTTTGGGAATATGACACAAGTGTGGGATTACTGTACTTTAAAATAGGAGGTGTCTATCTGGTCCACAATAGATGTTGCTATAAAACCTGGAGTATGCTAATCCATGTTTGAATTTAGACAGGAGTGAATTATAATAATTAAATCTGCATCTGTGCTGGATTTCAACTTGCTGAAAAACCAGGTGATCTGCACTCAGTTAATTTAACTCAACTTTCTTAAAATAAAAAATCTATTTACTCTCAGCAAATCGTAAGTAATATAAACTACAAAACAGACTGAGTTAATGAATTCCCAAAAACTGTGCCTTGCAAAGTTTTCATCCCAGGAAGGACCAAGTTTTCTTTCTTCTTCCATTTTTAATGGAAGTTCAGCTACTTACTGAACAATGTTTATTGAAATAAACATTGAAATAAGTAAGTTTATTGAAATAAGTAAGTTTATTGAAATGAGTAAGCTACAAGTGTTACAATGTATATATTACAGTTTTTATTTTTTAGTAACAGTGATATTAGACTCCCAAATATTTCTTTGTAAATGTTGGTTTAGTATTTGAAGTTAGCATACTTAACTAAATATTTTAAGAAATAAAAGTAAAATATCAAATGTTTGTGCATGTTGCCTTTCATCAGGCAGCGAGATTCAAAACTGTCATGAAGTCAAGATTATTTCTTTCTCCCAAGTGCCACAAATTCCTTCCAACACGTTAAGGAACAATGCACACAAAGAAGGGTTTTTTTTGATTTGGTTTGATTTTGGTTTTGTGTAAAAATTCTATTGTTTGATCTCAGGGCTTTTGCTACTCAGTTTGTATCCAATTTTGGAAA
Organism: Hylia prasina; assembly: GCA_013397195.1. Taxonomy (NCBI): domain Eukaryota; kingdom Metazoa; phylum Chordata; class Aves; order Passeriformes; family Sylviidae; genus Hylia; species Hylia prasina. Next base: position 74,110 of record VYXD01009046.1, on the reverse strand, counting down.
AAAAAAAAAAAAAAGAAAAAAAGAGGAAAAGAAAGAGTGGAAAAAGATTAATTGCTCCCCTTTTAGGGAGTAATGTATCCATCCTGTTACGCACTGTTTCCTGCAAAGGATGATTATTATTCCATCTTTCCTCTGAAGGCATATCTAAAATCTTAGTAATATAACTTGCTGAGAGGTTATTAGCAGTATGCGCAGCCCGTGTGTTGTTTTGCAGGTGTCCGTGTTTATTATGAAAGACTGAAACGCAGAAATCGCCGTCTTGTCTTTGTCTCAGCTTTCAGCTCAGCCCCTGAGTAACCTGATGCTCCAAACCCCACAGCTGTCGTCTGCCCCAGTAGGAGACCCCAGCCAGGGGCCAGGCTCTGCTCTCGTTTTCTGCAGCGCAGTTTCACCGTGCCAGTGGAGTTACTGGAATTCTGGGGTACACTACAGCACATTTTGGCACCGTGGGTCCCTGTGCAGCCTAAGGAGGGTGGTATGTTTTTACTGACCAGCAGAGCTGCGCTGATGCTGCTGAGAAAGGGAGCTGTAGGAGGGAGTGGGCACTGAGATATCCAACGGGTTCCAACTGTGGCACAAATTAACCTTTGGTTAACGTCAGTACGGCTCTGGGTGCAAGAGGATTTTCCCAGTTTTCCCACAGGAACGCAAGGAGCAGCCTGTAGGAAATGACGAAATGTTTTGCTGGATTTCAGACAGAAAATCTTTGCGGCTAATTTTTGTTTCAAGCCCTGGATGAAAGAGTAAGTAGGTCAGAGACACAGAGGAGTAGCTCAGGCAGAACAGAAGACTCAGCTAAGTGACCACTTCTGTTGTGTGTGACCACCAGTTGGCAGAAAACATACTTAAAATAATGTTTTTCTTTATAGAAAAACTAGCTTAATTGTATACTGCCTGTACTTGAAGTTAGCTGACCCCTTCCCTTCCAACTATTAGCGAGTACCAGGATTTCCACTTCTATTAATGAATTCAAATAAATTTGGATTTAGAAAATATTTGATTTTTATTTCCCTCTGTCTTTGCAAAACTGGAAATTGTGCCTGTGTTCCAGTTCACTATGCAGCATAGAGGGAGAACAAACCAGTTGCAGGTATGTCACAATGAAACAGAACAAGGACCAGGGAATCCCATGACTCTGGATTCAAATCAATTTGGATTAGCTGGACAATTTCCAAACTATGAAAGTTTTGGGTTGAAGGCGATTTAAAAATACATATATTAAGAATGGACCAATCCTATTTTACTGAGAAAACTTCTTGAAATACCATTTCTGCACATTCATTACTTTTACAATACCAGTAATATCAAATTTGATCATCCCTATATTCATTATGTAACTTTTTGGAGATTTACACTGGGTTTGCTGTTAATCACGATACTTTAACAAGGTATATTTTCTTTTAAATAGATGCTCAAAATCATACTTGCATTAGGTGGGCTTTTTTCCCAGTTCTCTTGCAGACTACAAAAATACAGAATACTACAATTCACCTGGTTTTGAAAGAGTGTGTCACGCTTAAAATATTTGTACTCCCTAAATAAGATTGTACAGGTCAAAATACCTATATTGTGGCTTGGTGAGATGATGTTCTTAAGTATCATGAAGCAAAGTATTTTTTTTATTCTCTTTTTTTTTCTCTTCCTTTATTTTGAGGGAGGTACTGTTACGTTGACTGGCCTTCCTCTAAACACTTGTGTACAACAGGCAAAACGACAATAAGCTGGTTATTTTTACATAAAATTTGTGAAAATAGAGTACAAGATCCTTGCCTTAACCTCCCCAGGGTTGCTGAGGAGAAACTGTGAAACGCCACTGGCCTGGTCACGTCAGGCATGCACCTTCCACAGCTTCCAGTAGGGAGTCCAGCTCTGGGAAGCATTAAGCATGGATGAAAAAGCACTGGGTTCAAGCAAACACAAATCTTTGCTTGACATAAATATAATAGACTCGTGGGGAGGTAACACAGACAGCAGAAACTTGCCAGCCTTCCCCATTACTGACGTGCTCATCAATCAACATCACATTGTGCTCAGTGTTGTACAGTGCCAGGAAAGCTCTTGACTGAAGGGCTTGTAATAGAACCTGAAGGCTACACAAAGTAACTGCTAAATAGGATGTATTTAAACAAAATGAATGAAAAGTGACTAATTGCATCGAAGCTGCATCTTGATTGGGACAGATTTCTAGGAAGGACACGGGGATTCTTCTAGTTCTCTGCAGTTAAATGATTTTTGGTCAAACTTTACGCACATAGCAGTGATTCCCACATTGACATTTATGGATCACCAAGGAACAGTGAGTCTATGGTATTTAGCCTGTGGAAATACAATACTCTGCAATGTTTTGGAGCAAGAAATATTCAAGTAAAAGCTAGATGACAAGCAGGCAGAGTGGTCCCTTATCACTGAAGAGTTATAATGACCCGTTGGCCTAAGAAATTTGGAAATTTTTTATGGCTTTCTGTTGTCTAAAGGTTTTTTAGCCCACTAACACTGAAGATTAATGCACCACCTTTTGAAACATTTTGGTTTCCATTTTTAAAAGGTGAAAGAAATATTTCTTTATTAATTTGTGAACTCTGCCTAAGTTTGGCAATTTGCTCTGTAGTTCTACACACATCATATGTAGGTAGGTTCTTTTAGGCAATGTATACCACTTATAAGTTGTTCTTCAGCAATGTACATAATACATAGGCTGAAGTATTAATAATAAAATTGAAGCTTAGTGGCGTGACTGACCTCTGAAGGGAAGAAAAAAGGATCTCAATATGGTAACATTGGGTGTGTGGTCAGTAAAGCTAACTAACTTGTTCTCTATAGAGAAAGCTGCATGCAGAGTCCTCTGTGTTCTGCCAGGCAGTGTTGTGGATGGCTGAAGCTCTGCACTGACAAATAATAGCTCAAACTTAACTTCTTTAAACAGAAAATACCATCCTCCTTCACTACTCTGTGTGTGTATTTAAGCCTGTGTGTTTGAGGTGCTTTAAGATTCTTCAGACCTGTAATGACAATACAACTGTAGATCACAGTGAACTGGAATGTATTTTTTTCAAGTAAGGCCTCAAGACCTAAAAGAAATGGAGTCAGTGTTTCCTTGGCCTCAAATCAAAAAGTTCTTTTTGTGAATCTGGAATATGAGTCAGTTGTGAAAAAGCAAACCATTGTGGAGTTCAGCAAGAGAGAGGTATTGAAAGACTTTCCAGAGACATTGGCCCAAGATTCAAAGGCAATGATTTCATGCCAAGGAGCAGGAACAGATGAACTGCAACAGACAACCATCAACTCCACAGCTAAACACAGAAAAAAAGCATTTTACAGAAATTGAACAGGGAGAAGAAAACAGATGCCAACCAAGGAACAATGTCACTGGAGTGGCATCTAATTTAGGAATGTGAAATGTCCATTTATTTGCAAACCTTCCACTGAGATGCAACAGCAAAGGAAAGGCATGGGTTGCACTCAGAGTTTCAAGTGGTGGAGAAAAACTGGTTTTGAAACCACATGGGAAAGGATGAAACTGCAAAAGAAAAATACAGATGGCTAAAAATAATATTTTGGAATAACACTCAGGGATGGCAAACGAAAGAACAATTGAATTTCTACAACAGAGAGGTGATGATGAGGTCAAGGTGAGACCGCTTGTCCCTGGTGAGGATCACATCCCACACTCCCAGAAGCACCAGCTGGGACAGTCACTGGTTGGAATGAGAGCTTGCAGGAGCATGCCACCTCTCCTTGCTGCTAAACAAAGCAGCTACGCTGGTGGCCTGGTGGCTACCAGTTGTCTGGCAAGCTCACAGGAACGGGATTGCTTCAGGACACAGACTCACCAGTGAGGTGGTGGAAGGAGACAGAGGCTGTCAGGCAACCCACTATGTTGGATCATCTTTTGAAGGGAAAACAGACCAGCAGAGGAACTATAAAACGTGACAGCAGATGGCATTGTTTGTAGAATCAAAGAGCCAGCAGTCTGAGCTGAGGCCCTAAAAACTGTGGGGAAGGAAGAGGACAGACTCAGACTCTGCACTGACCTCAAGGAGCTGAGCAAGAACATTAAAAGGAAACATTTCTACTTGTTTGCAAGTAACAACATGTGTGCGGAGGGAGAGAGCCGAATTCCTGAGCAAATTTGTTGCCTTGGCAGGGCTTTGGCAGAGCCTCTTGGACACAGGCGGCCAAAAATATTGCCTTCTCAGTAAACCACTTAGCAAATGCTGCTGTGTAAGGTCACTTCTGAGCATGACCAGAAACAGTACTGCAGGCACTGCTGCAACTAGGCTATTACCAAACTACCAAAGATTTGTGGTTGTATATTGAAAAAACTGTTTCACGGGACTCCTGATGACACTGGAAAGGGCTTTTCCTAGAGGGGCAAGGAGACTCAGACGTCTCGTGCCAGCCTGTATTCCCTGTGTAATTTTGCATGTCATATCTGTTAAAGAAGTCTCTTGTAAGTGTAGTTGTGGGGATTGAAATGGCCAGGAAAAAAAGGGAAAATAAAGGAATTCAAATAACTGTGCTGAGGGAAGCTGGAAAAAACATTGCTCTTTTCCTCCCTCTCTCAACTGTCATGCCACAGCTATGAAAAATAGAAACATGGACTGCATTTTTCCTGACTACTGCAAGAGTCACCAATATTGAGAGGAAAATTGCCAGCTGGTGTAATCATCCCGTAGCAGCTCTGTTGACTCACACCCATGGAAGCCTTGGCCATACTAATATTTTAAATGAGAGACTAATTAGATAATAACAATTTGGTCAGAAAACTCAGAGAGCTGAATTTGGCATGGGTGATCACCCTGTCTCTGTTCTCCCTTCCTCCCAAGGGACTGTGGAACTCTGATGAATGGCAATAGCTTGTAAATCTTTGTGTCTGCTCTTCTTCAGCATTGCCTGCCCAGGCCAGCCCTGTCTTGGCAGAGCTTTGTGCCCTCCCCAGAGCAAATCAAGCATCATGAAGGCTATTTTGGATGCTGGTAGTTCCTGCTGGCTTGCAGCTGTCTTGTTTTCACCTGTCATTCTTGTCACCTGTGCTACCCTTTCTGCAGCCTCATGCTTACACATCTGCCTTACCCACTACGTAGAAAAGTAGTTGTACTGCCCCAAATTGCTTGCCCTTCCTAAAAACTGAGCAGCAATTGGCAACCATTCCCCACAATCTGTTCGTTTCAAATATCCTATTAGTGCAACACACGCTCACTCTTCTCCTGAACAGAGGTGGGCAGCCTGGACAACAATGCTGTGCCTCAGTCCACACAGCAAGGCGTGAGCAAGGCAAGCAGCTCCCCGGCAGCCCAGGGGACAGGAACACTGCAGGGAGAACTGATGCCACTTCTGTGCCCAGGCCATCTCCAGCGCTGCTGGGGTTGCCTGCAAGGGTGCCAATTAGTGCCAGCCATGGAAGCAGCTCCTGCCAGATGGACACCTGCCTGGGAGGGAGAGCACTGAAATCACCCACGCATCTCGGAGGGGTCACCGAGCAGCCATTCGATGCTAATAACTTTTGGTCACTCCCAACTTGGGCCGCAATCGAACCACTGACCTAGAGGTGAAAGGCTGTATATCCCATTACCAATCTGCTAAACCATCCAGCCTCCCTATTACTGCAATTTTAATTAACTGAGCCAACGACATGAAAGCTGAAGGGAGGGGGAGAGGGCAAGGAAGCGAGAACACATTGGCTTTTACATGATTTGTTTCTTTTGAGTGGGTTTTGCTTTTTGTTGAAAAGCCTTGTCCTAACCTGTGCTGCCCATGAGACACCCCCCAATCTGCTGCTCAGCATGGGACTAGACCCCGTAGCTGCTGTTAATAGCCAGAAGGGTGAAACATAGCTTCTTCCCCCACTTTACAATGTAACCCCCAGGAGGGCAATTCCTGACATCGAGATCTGAAATTTACTCTCATCAGGAGCATTCCTTAAGAGTAAAACTGAAATAAATGAAAGACACAACATGCTAAATTCTGATCCAGTCCTTTTCTGAAACCAAAAGGAAAAACATTTTTTGCTGTCAAATCCCTGAATGCTAGGATCCAAAGAAAGCCTGCTGTAATGCTGTCCATGACAGGATTGTACTCAATAAGTAGAAAAGTTAATGTCTCTGATAAGCAAATTATTTGACTAGACCTAAGTTCATCTTTTACGAGTCGCTGCGAATGGCTCCACAGTTGTTTGAATAAGGAACAAAAGCACTATGCTCCTCTGTTAAGAAATCATGTCACTACCAGATGCAGAAGAAAAAAAGAAAAAGTTATTTGTTTAGCAACAGTGCATATCATTTCCTCACCTGCTCCTTCCCATGAATTTTAATCAGTGTCTTCACTGCTGGTTGGGAGCATTGGAGGAAGGATTGTGAGCTTTCAGTAACTCTGAGGTCACCCTTGGTTTTACTCGTGCCATCATCACCAACAGCTTCTCATGTAGCAAGAACCTTTGCAGCCTTCCTGTGGTGATAGTTATCACCAACACTTGAATGATGCTTGCAGCCTTTGTGGTTTGTGAGTCACAAAACAGGGGAAGCAAATCGTTGTCTCAGCCTCTGAGCAGCTCTGCTGCCTTGTCCCCTGCATGTGGTTCTTACACTGTGATTAGCCAGCAGTCAGTATTGCCCCTTTGTGCCCACGTGTTTCCTTTGCCAAGCACCTACATTTCAAACAGCAGCCACTCCACTGTCAAGCCTCAAGTACTTCATGCTTGTTCTTGCATGTGTGTTTGATAAGTCAGGGCATGACTATTTTTTCTCTGTGTGTTGATTATCCACCGCGGTCTAATCCCGCAGCATGAACGACAGACAGAGAGACCCTAAAACACAGCAGCTCCTTGAGGTCTAGCATCCTGTGAAAACCCTGCTCCTGGCAGGCTGTTCCTGTCTCCAGCAGTGCAAGCACGGGGGGGGGCCCATCACAGCTTGATTCCAGCCCCCAGCTGTCTGCAGCAGCCACTTTTGCTCGGGGCCTCACACACAGCTCAGGGCAGCCCCTAACTCAGGGCTTCCTGGAGGTGGGGAGCACTGGGCTGAAAGCCTCTGCAACCCCTCGTGTGTGAGAGCCCCTTTGATGCTCTTGTGCCTTGTTATTTCAAATGCTTTGCATGTGTAACTTATGCAACAGGTCTAGAAAAAGAAAATGAGCAAAAGGAAGCCAGAAACAAACTGTGCTTTTAATTATACCTGTGGTTGGGATGGAAAGCAAAGCATTAAGCAAACCCCAGCTATGTGTGTCCTGATGGCTCCTCTCCTTTTCCACTGCCATTCTCCTGTATCTTATGTACTCTGCCCAAAGTGCACTACCTTGATCTTTAATACTCTTTTTACCCTACAGCACCTCACCAGAGTGCAGCCTTGCTCTGTCCTCTGCCTTCTGCTATCCTTCACTGATCCCTCTCTCCCTGCTCCCAAAGAGGGGGTTAAAGTGTCACTGCACAGACCCAGGAGTTTGTGGCACTGTAAGAAGAACAGATCAGAAATGTTATGGCAGATTTGCAGCTTGAAATTTGGGGAGTGGAGAGGGGTGACTTATGTTAGGAGCATAAACAGCAGCATCCCTGTCAATGCACTAACATCCAGTTCCTCCATCAGGTTCCGTCTGAAGATCAAAGTGCTGAAGGTCTGAGTACAGGAACTGTACTGCAGCATCAAAATATATTGTCAGAGAAATAAGGCAACTGCTTGGGAGAGAATCAGTGGAGCATTTCTGGAGAAACCTCTGCATTACAGGTGAGAGTCAGGTCCCTGTTGCAGCATGCCTGCCTGATCTCCTGCTGCCACGCTCATGCTGGTTAGGTGTGCACCTAGGCAGCATCCAGGAGGCAGTGAGGAAAAGTACCTCCATTCACACCCTCACTGGCCCTGAAGGTGTGAGCACCCCTTGTCTATCCCAGCAAAACCCCAAGAGGGTTATCTTAACCCTGTGTGCATCTTTTACCCCTCAGTGTCCAGCTGGTGAAGTTTCTGTGCAGCTCACCCCCTAAGAGAGGAAACAAGACTTGTGTAGGAAACTGGGCACCCTCCTGGTGGTCTTGTCTATGCTTGACAGATGCTGGAATGGCAGACAGTCATTAACTGCTTAGAAGGCCCACAATTTAAGGCAAAAGCTGAGTCATAGAGATGGGCCTAGCACCATCTCTGAGCAATGAACAGGGTGATTTCAGACTGTGTTCACTACAGCCTCATGCTAACACAGGCAGAGAGTAAACCACTAATAGCATTGGCTTTTATGTGTTTGGACTGAAAACCTTGAAGATGGCTGTTGAGAAGAACGAGACAGCTCATCCACTTCAGAGCTCTTTCCCAGGCTGCCTGCAAACTCAGCATGACAAAGATTTACGCTTGGTTACCCTTCCAACATTTTTTTTTTCCTGTCCATCATGGCTAAAAATGTGTGTAATACATAGAAATGAAACTCGATTCTGAAGCACATGTTTTGCACAAGAGCTGGATGTCAAGCAAATTCCATGAGCACGAAGCACAGTCCTGGTTTTTGCTTGTGACACATCCACACCTCAGACGGGCACAAACAAGGCGTGTATGCTAATCTACAAAAGCCTCTCTCTAGTGACAATGCACTCCACTCCACCTCTACAGAGTGAGTTATTGCAAAACACTACAACCCAGGTGCCCAAAGCAGACATCTCAATGCTAACCTCCCTCCAGGAGCGTGAGATGATGTAGCTTGGGGTGCTGTCAGACACATCATGACAAATTGTGGAGAAGAGAGAAGAGCTGCACACTCTGCAGCTGGTGGATGCTCTGCTTAGCAGAGCAGTGTGGAGGGCAGTGCCTGGCTCAGGGGCTTACCCACAGCAGTGGCACTCTGCTGCAGACTCCCACTGCCCAGAACTGCACTGCAAGGCACAGCTGGATTGGCACAGCTGGGCAGCAGCTACAGCTACTCTTGGAGACAGAGAGGGAGAGAGCAGGGCTTTGCCACACTAATGTGAGAAATATAATCCCAGCTGTAGAAAGGCATAAAGAGGGATTCTTAACACTAGAGATTTGACAGGACTCATGGAGATCTTTCTCCCATTTCCTTCTCTGAGCTTTTTCCATCACTATTGCTCAAAAGTGAAATGGGAAGATTGAATGGGAAATCCTTTGATAGCATGGGAAATACTTCAGCAAAATTGCTGGGTTTCCTGTGCCCTCAGCATTTCTCTACCATCCTCCAGGGACCTGTGGGGATCTAGATCAGATGTTTTCGTTCCTGGCCTACATTAACACTTAGAAATTATTACTCCTGAATGTCCTCCAGAAGCCTCTGGTCTCCACTATAAAGTGTCTCAAACTCACATACTTTTTCCTTTACTTTGACACTCACCAGATTTGGACTTCACTTTACCTACAGTGAGGCTCATCATGACCTCCAGTCACATCCACATCTACCCACTAAACCAGCACCCCTGGGGGACCTGGATCAGCCTGCACACAAATCACCTGCCAGAGAGACCTTGCCCTGAACCATTCTGGTTGCAGGCACCTCCACTGTGGCACCCAACAAAGGCACTCCTTGGAGTGTCACCCTGTGTTTAGAGCCATCCCTGCATGTCCTGAAGGGTCAGTCCCCTGCAAAGGGGACATGGTTGAGGCCAGGACCAGCACAAGACTAAAACTGGGCATCTGAAGGGTGGCTGCAGACAGTCGCAAGAGACAGAAGCACTGGAGTGACGGAAACATCCTGCTGTGAGCTTGACTGCATTTCAAACAGGATGTGAATGTTAACAATACAACTTGACTCTTGGGGGGATCTTGTTTTCTGAGTAGTGGAGATTTGAAAATCATTGTCTGCCTCTAAGCAAGAAGAGGAGGGATAAGGGCACTAGCAATGAAGGACATCGTAAGGCAAAGGAGAGGAGATCCTTTAGTCCTCTCCTAGTCCCTAACCTAGCTGTCTGGCAGGCAGGATTTTTCCAGTTTAAGTTTGTTTGCTTTGTTCTGGACATGACACCAGGCTCCTTCCCACATTCCACAGCCTAGCCTGGACCTGAGGTAGAGAAATGCTCCATCTTTACCACAGTTGTACCCCTGGGATTACGTTCCCTTCCATCCCTTCATGCTGGTTCCCTGATCTTGCCACTCTCAGGTCACATAGCAGCAGTCCTGAGAAAGCAAATGCAGGCACAGCCATTGACCCAGATGCATCATTTCCCAGGAGGACACCATCAGTACAGCAAGGGCTTATGTCACGAGTCATGCATTAAGCCTCTGACTGCAAAACTGAATTTTAGCTCACAATAGTGGAGCAGCATCTCCCAGTTCTCAGGCCAGCAAATTCCTTTACCTGGATGGCAGGTTCTTAATTAACCCAGCACAGATCTTTGCTCCTGTCCTGGAGTTAAGGACTCACATAAATGTATCTCGGTAGGTTTCCCTGGGCTTGGATGAAGATGACACTTCTGCCATCCAGAGAGGCATGACATGGGGTCATGTCATCCAGTGCCACTAAGCACCACAGGAATGGTCCCCTGCAAGATGGATCATTCATTGTCCAGCCCCATTATTCTCCTGGCTGAGGGTTCTTTTCCCATTGACCTGCACGCAAAGCCCCTCTCCCCTCATTTAAATGCCTGCTGGCCCCAGGAATGGCACCACCAGCACAGACTGTTCTCCTGCTGTTTTACTCACTGTTCCTGTCAGAGCACAGGTCTCTGCTTTTCAGGGGTGGGTACCAGACCAGACCAGCATCAGAGAGAAAAGTCCAGTTACTGGAAGGGGCATCACCATCCCCAGATTGTTTAAAGAAATGAAAATATGCCGGTGGTGCTGTACTTTCAAATAAGAGGAAAAAAGATGCTTTATCTGCCTTCCTGCAGATTCCATTTTCTTTTTCAAGGGGTTTTTATTTCCCTGAGGGAAGATGGACCACCCAAGGATGTAGCCACACTGTGGAGTACAGGGGAGGGTGAACATCTGCTGGCAAATACAGAAGGATGGGAAGAAGGGACAGGGACAACAACAGTAAATGCTTGAAGCCATAGATGGCAGACAGCAAACAAGCTCAGCAAATGTCCTTGATGCTGATGCAGTTTTGTACCTAGAGGGAGAAGAGAAGCAGTTGTGAACTGTACCTGCATGCCCACATCACAGCAATTTATGTATCTAAACACACAAAACAATTTTTAAAAATTCACTGAATTCAATGAATTCACATGCTCTTTTCACCTATCCTACAAAAAACCCCTCTCTGTACATTTCTTAGACCCTTGTTAATGCCCTCTGACAAGCCAGTGTTGGAGTGCATGAAGAGCTTTACAGCATGGAAGAGGGGTCCTTCTGGGATCCACAGTGCTCTCAGCCTTTAACCTCAGACTCCTTCATTCAAGCCTCTGTATGTTTGCACATATCTCTTAATAGATTTTCAGATGGGTTCTCAGTAAATAGGAAGAGTTTTGTTTTGGGTGGCTGTTTTCACTTTTTATTTTCCTTTTTCCTTTTTCATTTTTCTTCTTTCTTTTTCTTTTCTTTTTTTAGGGTTTTTTGGGCTTGTTTTGTTTGGGTTTGGTTTGGGGGTTTTTTGGGGGTTTTTTGGGTTGTTTTTTGGGGTTTTTTTTTGTAACTGCATTTTTCCTTCATTCAGCCGACTAGTTTTCATTAACATCTCTAGGAGAGTAAAGGCATGAGGGTGTACACTGCAAGGTAAAATGGCCAGCAGTGCTAACACCAGGGGTTGAGGGTGTGGGCAAGCTGTGGAAGGCAACATTTGAAATCAAGAGATGTTTTATTACTTGCAAAGCAAAACACACCATGGGGTAACACCACAAGCACTGGTGATTTCTGCAGTTCGCTGAAGAGCCCTTTCTGGTTTTGCTCTCACAGCAAAGCAAAAATCTACATGAAAGCTCAACATCCCATACTGAGTGCTTTTCCTGCTTCCAGCATCCTGCTATCCTTGGTTCTCCTTGGAGTCTCAGCAGCAGTGTGCCCATGCAGGAAGCTGCTAGGGAACAGCTCTGGGTCTAACAAAAAGAGATTGCTGTCTTGCTTTCAGGCAGTAAAAAGACAATCAACATTGTATTTTGATTTCCTTGTAAGTGTTCTCTCTAACCTGCTCTAGTTGTTCCACATAAATCTTAAAACATGAGCATTGCCCCATGTTTAATGTTTTTTTAATCAGTTTTTTACACTCTTGAAACGCAGCTGTGACACAAAATATCTGATGGCTATCACAAGAGAGAAGAAGAAAAAAATCTCTTGTTTGATAATAGCACGTTTCAGAAACTTCCAGAGCAGATTTTCTCCACCAAATGAAGAAGGTATTTCCACCAAAGTTGATGCAGAAGGGGAAGGAAGAAAGGGCTTAAGTGGCACTCTATGTGTGTTGGTTTAGAGCACAGAGGCACCAGCTGCTTGTGGTGACATCTTCACCTGCCTTTTCATCTCCTGTGCTTGTGCTGCATTGTATTGCAGATAAAATTCCTCCAGCTAAGGTTGTGCATTTCTTCATGTGCTCATGGAGGTCGGCTGACTACTTAGGATTTCCACTAAGAGTCCAGGATTTACACCAAATATAGGGTCTGGTAGGGGCTGTGCTTGTGGAAACCCTTCTCTTTTCTGTACATCCCCCTTCTCCATTGTTGTATGGGCCTATCTTGAAAAATGATCAATACAAGTTATTGCAAAATTACAGTGTTCTGCAGGTTAAACAGTTTACATCTTTATACATGGATGACTTTCTATCTCCTTCGAGCTGTTACTTCTGTTCAGAATCCATAATTAGTAATTCAGAAATTGCTTCATCCTTGCTGGTACAGATGGCAACAGGAGGAACTTCTAGCATTTGATAGGGCTTCTAAAAACAAAGTCACTACACCACAGAGCATTCAATTCTACTGCAGTATCCCAATGAAAGGTGTAAAAAGAAGAAGGCTGAAACTTCTCTTTATTGTGTCCTTCTCTGTCTGTCTGTCCTTTGTGTTGCTTCTCTGATATCATCTGTAATATCATCTAATAGCAATGTCTTAAGAAATAGTGCGTTTGGCAGCAGAAAGAGAACTGGCTTTGTTAGCTGAACTGATTTTAAGAGAACTTGCACATTAGTTTTCTATGGAAAAGGTACATTTCATAAACAGATAGGAGACACAGTGCTGTTAATTGTATTATGCTGTTTATACAAAGAGTCATTTGGAAACTGAAGAAAACAAGGGGATTTGTTTATAACTTGAAGAAAACAAGGGAATCTGAGTTCATTTTATAACTTTAAGGGTTGTGTGATGCTACTTACAAGTCTTGTTTGATAGACTATTACCTCATGCTGCCTTATGCAGCTTTTCTAACCTTACAGCCACTATCCTCTTTCATGATTTATATGTGGTCATCCTGGAAAACAACCAACCAGAAAAAAAATTAATATTCTCAAAATGAGGTATTTTTCTCCATGTGGAGACAGTGACATAGCTGTACGTCTCCTGCACTCGATGCAGCTTGTATTGCTTTCTCTTAAATGTTTGGATTAATTTCCTGTTCAGGGTAGACCAATCCCTCACTGAAGTAAAAACCATGTCAGCTTTAGCAGGAATGTTTTCAGAGTCTCCACCTGGGAAGACTACATCTCTGAGTGGGAAAATAAACACATTGGCCTTCAGCTGGTTCGCTGACTATTTTCTCTGCTGACAACACTAATTGTTCTGTCAGTCAGGATGGTGGTGGCTTTCAGCACCAGGTCCTGAAAGAACAGGAGGATAATGTTGTCTTTTGTTAGTATCTGAGCTCAGAAAACATGGAGGTATCTAACTTTTTCTGTGTTCATAAAGTTAACTTAAAAACCAGGATAGACTGGATAGCGCTGTGCAAATGAGCATGAGCTGACACAGATGAGCTTTCACTGTGTCTTTCCTTATGTTTCAGATTTAATAGATTAGGAGGATTACTTCATATATCCACACAAGTTTTAAACTGCATTGTATTCTCAAATATATTATTACAACTAGGAAGCAACTGCATTTCACTTAGGTATAACAGAGCAATGCTAGGCCTGTCATTCACATCGTAATACTGAAGGAAATATATTTTGAAAATCATTAGATTTTTTTTTCTCCTAAATGAAGACCTTTAAAGGAAGCAAAGGAGGATTTTTGCAGATTTCTAGTAGCACCAATAAGAAAATAACAGCAATATACACCACAAATTACTGACTCAAATCGGCACCGATTTCTAGGAAAAGAGCAGATAAAAATCTGTAACCAGTAGTTGAAACTACTTTGCCAGAGTTTTGGACCACCTAAATACATAGCTACACATCTGTATGGACAGTCCTTTTCTAAAAGTTTGGTGAATTGCTTTTTTTTTCCAAGTGAACAGGGTACCTACTCTAGTACCTACCTGCTCTACTACAGGAACAGGCAGCTGTCTCTGATTTTGTACAAGACAGTCAATATAAGCTTTTTGCAGACAAATGTTATTTCTATAACAAATCTGTCCAGAGTAATTCTTATATCATAATTTCTGACACAGTAGTTTCTTATTAAGTTTGTCTAAAACATAAAAAAATCAAATATTCTGTCACAGATAACACTAATGCCTGTGATCCTGGTGTCATCACAGTCTTTATCACAAGACACTCATTTCCTACACAGTCAGTGAAACATACCCAGAAACAATTGTTTATCTTTTAATTCTGTTTCCCTCAAACGCCTCTCTGAGTGTTACAACCCAGAGAAACTTGGGGGAACTACAACAGTACACACGTTGCCTGATGATTGCAGTAACACTTGAGTACTTCTGTGCATATACGGGTTTATACAAATGTATGAGCCCTCCGTCTTGCAAAATACTCTACAAGAAGACACAGTGGCAGTGCACATAAATATTTTGCATAAAGGTGTTTAGACTGGTCACAGCTATGAGCTGTAGTGCTGAATACACTGGCATACACTCACAGCAGACAGCATTTGCATCTGTCTAGTTCTCTACACCTCTATACCTCTTCTCCCAAGTCCACGAAACCAGTTGCAGAAATAGTGCATTACTTCCTCTTGTGTTGCACTACACAAACAGCCCATTTTAGCTTTCACAAACAAAAAAAATTTTGGCCTTTGCTGTGAGAACAAAAAAAGAAATAGCCATAGTGGAAAGCAGCACTGAGCTGCTGCCTACTCTTGGGGAGGTCTGTTTACCTCTCTGTGTCCTGATGTCCCATCTAACTCAACATCTGGCTTCTCAATTTAAATTGCAGAGATTGTCTATTACTCCACATCCTCAAGTGCCCACAACAATAGAAACCTCTAAAAAGGATCAAGACCACTAGCACATAAAATATGGTAAGTATCAATGATGACATGGCTCACATATGAAACGTCTGTCTTGTTTTGAAATAGCCACCATCTGAGTCACCACACACAGATCATCTGACAGCCAATCCCATCTACCTTTGAAACTGCTTCACACCAATATTGCTACCATTTATTCAATTCTTCTCATCATTTGGACCAAAATTCTACATAACAAACAGTTAAGCATTTACCTTATAGATACTCAACACTCTAAAATACTCATTAGAAAAAATGCACTGATGAAACTGTGCTGCCTCTATGTTTAATTAGGATAGGCTTGAGTTCTCATCGCCACAACTTCCTGTAGGAAAATATTAATGGCATTAAAATCTGATATCTTAATCTATTCTGTGTCTAAGAATAAGTGCTCTGTCATGTTGGATATAAACAGTGTCTATCACCCCTCCATATGTGCATTTAACCCACACAGAAATAAAACTGGGGGTGTGGGAATGATTTTTATTTTGTGGGCTGTATATCACTGCTTCAAATTATTGGATAATTATGTAATTATGTAATTTATTATTATTGTGTGTGGGTTTTGTTCTGCTGTGGGGTGGTTTTTCTCGTTAAGATTTTTTTTTTAAATACTGCTTGCAGTGCCAAAGGATGTGACTGGGCATCCTTCAAATCAGAAAGAAAAATTTATACACAGTATCATGAAGATATATATTCAAGCCGATATAAAATAAGGGCTAAGCTCTTTTCTTTTTTTCATTCTCATCCTATAGCCACTGAAGGTGCTTTCCAACATGACAGGCAGGGAGATCTGTCAACTAATAGATGGTTCACCCTTTCTTACTTTGTTAATTAAAGTTGGATTTAACATATTGAACAAAGTCAGAGCTGAAGCATGTCTTTCAGGACCCTGTGAAGCAGGGAACTGCAGCTGAGAGCTGGGACTAAGAGTTTTGTAATATCATATACATAACGAGATGAAAATCTAAAGATTTTGATAGCGTCAGGTCTAAGGTGGAGATTTAGTAATGCTTTTCTCTACTGCATGTCCAACAGGGAATAAAAGTGATGGAAGTGATTATCAGGCTACACAGCTACTGCAGACAACTTTTGGTGTCTTTTTCATCATGACATTTTTACTCTGTTTCATATTTTAACCTGTTCCTCTCCCAGTTCATTCTCTTTTCCCCACCTGATCCAGGTTTCTCTAGCTCATCCACTCTTCTCACTACTTGCTGCTGCCACATTTCAGCACATTTCAGACTGAGACATGACCAATCATTATTCAGATCTGACTCTTTAGAATGAAGGAAATAATGGAACTTCTCCAAAAAACTAAATTTGTATCTTATTACAGTGAAATAAAATTATGATATTCTTATTATTGTGATTATTCTGATTTTAGTGAAATAAAAGAATGCTGCTGAAAATTCTGAGCTCTAGGAAATCTGTTTTTAATACAGTAATCTTAATTTTTTTGAATAGTAGTACTGCAAGATCATTTATGAGAGAGAGAAGTAAGAGCAATACTTAACAGAGTAAACATTTACTAGCCTCTTCTAGAAGTTGTCCTATTTCTTCACTACTAGCTAAGCTCCAAGATTTTATTTCTTCTGAATCCTAAGCCTGACTCTAACACAGACCTTCTGTGCTGCCCTTTTCTGTTCAAGAGACCACAAAGTATTTTGCAAGATGCAATGGCAAGTAAGCAAAACAAAAATATATAATAATATTTGAAGATAGTTCTTGCTCTTTTACTTACTCATGTTGGTATCAGAAAATGCATCTCAATGTTACATTAATGATATGGAATGGGACACGTTTTAAGGAGTTGCATATTCACATTTTATTATCCAGATAGCAGTGGACAACCTCTGTGTCCACTATTGCGTGTTGGCATTAAGCTGCTCTATCAGAAGTGACAGCTTAATTTTTACACTGAATTAATCCCATTGACAGACATGACACACATTTGTTGCTGGGTTATTGTTGGTCATTGTGGATTGACTGATTTACGATTTGAGAGGTATTGCAAGAGTTCTGCATTTTCATTCCTAGGCCTTGTTGAGAACGTCCTAAAACAAGTGAAGGCACATCTCCCTGCTAGGTGCACTGATGCATCTGTCTTGGGGTTCACATTACTCTCTAAAATCTAGGTCTGAGATTCAAAGTCATTAAAGTGATTGCTGGGTATTAACACCACAGAGCTGCTTTTTCTGAAATGTTGGACTGTCCCTCCAATATTTGACCACGGACCCGCTGGGCGTCTTGCAGGCCTGTAACCTGTCTGTAGCTCTGATCAGACTTTTCTGCAGGTTTTGACTTCCCAAGGCTATGTCCACTCAGATTTTACACAGGGGTTTTCTCTTTCACCCACACAGACATAGCTCTTTTGGTTTGTGGTGTTCTGCATTTTGGAAGCTTCAATGAGTTTTTCTGTGATGGTGACAGATTTTGTCTCTATTTATTCCTTCAAAGTTGCCCTGGAAGGCTCCTTCCCAGTTTGGTCCCTTCCTCTTCCCTCTTGGCATCTTTCTGCTGCCTCTTGTTTTGCTAAGGGAGTGGACACCAGCAGACTGGTCTTCATGTCTCATTTCTGTTGTAGCAGCTCCACACTCTGCTACCTTTCCTCTGTCTTTCTTGAGGCTTGAGAGTATCTACCTCTGCAGATCCCCACTGGAAAAGGGAGCTGTAAGCTCCTTACCTCTCCTCACTTACCGTTCCTCACGCAGGAAGTTCTCCCCAGGAGATGTTACTGGCCTTTAAATGATAAAAGGACACTGTCCAAGGACTGGACCCATCCGTAGAGCACCCTGTGATGTGCCCAGCACAGCACTGGACAGTTACTTGCTGGGAGAGATGTGTGCCCTAAAGAAAATCCACAGGCGTGGAAGGGATCCTATATGGACTGGTGGTTGGTATCCACAGCAGTACCTTGGAGGAGCGCCCTGGTTTCCTTCTGGCAGTGCAGTGCACTGAACAGCTTGCTGCCACCCTGCTTTTCCTCCAGGCGTCCTGCAACCCAGGCATGCGACACCGGTGCCGGGGAGATTTTGGGTTCTTTCTGCAGAAGAGCTTCTTGTTCCCAACACACATGACTGCCTGCAGCTCGCTCTCTCTCCAAGTGCCCGTATCTCCCCGGATAACCACTCACTTTCCGTCCCAGTCGTCACGGCGAATGCTTTTAAAAACACAACAAAACTAAACCAAATTAAACTAAGCTAAGCAGGAAGCGCCCAAAATAAGCACGCCAACCCCAACGGGAGGCTGCAGGAGAGCCTGCCAGGATGTGTGTGTGAGGGGGGGATGTTCCCCAGGTGGCACCTGGGGCCGGACTCAGTCCGAGCCCGCAGCCCCAGACCCTTTTCGGTGCTGCAGCGGGGCTGCGTCTCGTCCCGCCGGGCTCTCTCCGGGACCGGACGAGCCTCCCTGGCCGTGCCTCCCCCGGGGGCAGACCATCCCTCACCCTCCGGCCGAGGCGTGGAGGCAACGAGCNTAGTAAAGTTAACGCAGCCTCGATGGCATCTGAAAAACTAAAAAAAAAAAAGAGACCAGCTTCAACCCCAATCCCCACTGGAGGGGATACACTAGTATGTTTCTTATTTTTATTTTCCTTATAGCCTGTTAAATTGACTAATAAAGTCAACACAGAGTTCTCTGTGTGGCTTCAAAAAACTCAGTAATTTTGTTAGAAAACGTTGAAATCCAACCCCAAAGTATTCAGCCCAAATATTTAGTTAAAGTAACCCTGTGGGTTAATAAACTAAACAAAGGCAAACCATGCAAAACTGCAGCAATGAAAACCAGACTTAAATAAACGAAGGAAAGTTTATAAGAACCCTTTAGCTGGAAAAAAACAGCGAGGGAAAACTGCATGGAAGTTTAATATGAAGCATGTGATACGCAGGGGCTCGTTTTACAGGTACACAGCTTCTCTTCAGACGGTCGTTGTCTCCAGAAAAATTTCGAAAATTATTTTTCTGTTAAGCTGCATTTCCTTCGAAACCTCACTGCAGCTCGAAGAAACACTCGACAGCTTTTGGCAGGTTAAGAGGACCTCTTCTCCCTCTTGCAGCTCTCTCACTGCCCACACTTCACCACGTTGCTAATTTCGGTGTCTGACTTGTTTAGTTATTTCAGCTCCAGTAATGTGGTTGCAAAATATTTACCTTTCACACAAGAATCTGGATTATTTTGATTAGAGACCGATGCACTCCTCAAAATGTTTGCTTATGAGCAGGAGTTCTTCAAAAAGGGGCACAACAAAAGATCCCTCTTCTCAACCACCGCTTTTAAAACAGTTGTTAATAGCTAAACCCCGGGTTGCAATAGAGGTGGAGTAAGCCTTTAAAAAGAAAAAAAAAAAAAAAGCGGGAGGGGACGGGACACATTTAAACCAAGCTATTTAAAAAATATATGCTAAATTATCTCAGATTGCCTTCAGCATGTTGGCAGTTTGGTAATAATTATAACCACCGCTGTTCTGCAGTTTAGATGATCACGGAAGAAACCTTCACGACAATTGTTTTTTTATCAAATAAAGGGCATGGGATTGATGACATGTTTTTCTCTATGGGTTTCCAAATTATTTTCTTTTGCATTATATCCCCAAAGAAGCAGCCCGGGAGAAGACCGCTGGAAAAACAAGCCCCAAAATAACAGATCGTTTAAACTTCTCTTAGTTGCTTTTCATTGTCAAGAAAAGCTGAATAAACAGCGTCGGCCCCGCCTGAGAGCGCAGAAAGCAGGTTTGAAATAAAAGAGACATGCAGAGGGAAAAGACGAGGGCTTTTTAAAAAAATTTTCTTCCCTTTTCGAGTACTTAACTTTCTCCTTTTCAGAAAGGAACTTCGTGCAGCCCAGGGAGCACTTTATTTACCGTGTACAGAAGAAACAAGTCAAATTTAAAATTAACCTCCAGTCGTGCTGGGAATAGATCCGACCAAATGTTGGGGGAATTCCTTTATTTCCCCCTTCTGATATTTTTGTCCAGTTCCGCTGCTTAACCATCACCCGTTGTACTGCCAATGAAGGGAAGGGTCCCTTTCGGTGACAAGCCCTGATGAAATGATTTTCTTTAGAAAGAAAAAGAGAAAGATGGACTAAGGAACTTGGGGCAACAAAGCTTTACAAGGAAAGAAGAAAGACTTGGGTAAAATACGACACATTTATCTATCAATTGCTAGACAAGACAAAGAAGGCTTAACAACAGTTTGAAAAGAGTGGCCTGTGAATGGTTACTATTCAATTTGTATTTTATTCCCCGCTGGTCATGGAATTGAGATCAGAAGAAAAAGTGAAAACACATGGCTGAGGTCAGTAGGATCAGAGAACCACCACATACAGCAAAGGGAAGGAAAAGCAATGGGAACTTGTGTGAAGAAATGGATTATATAAACAGAGCTTACCATCGCCTGCACCCCATTATCCTATAATTTACACTGCATGGGAGCATAGAAATATATTAAACTAGTGATAGGTTTCACCGTTGCTTTATGCCAATCAATTCCATTATATACTTTCAGACATGTTTAGAATTCTTGGACTAATGTATTTATTTTAAATATCACAGGGAAATTATGACATCACCGGCAAATAATGCTAGGGAAGCTTGCCTTCCTTTTGAAGTACGCTGCAGTGAAACATGATTTTAATTACATAATCACTTTGAAACCGTAATTATATAATAAACGAGGGGGATTAAGCGGGAAGTGTACAGTACATTAAAAATTGCTTAGGTCCCGGAAAAACAAACCGAACACACAGTGAGAAACGCTCGGTCACGAAGATCGCTTGATAAGTTCGGGTTTTGTCCGAAGCGACAAAAAGATGTCCCCTCCGACAGCCGCCGGCGTTCCCTTCCCTTTTTTTTTCCCGGAGGACACAAACCCAGCCCCGGTTTCGCTCGCCGCCGCCGCCGCTGCCCGGCGGGACCGCGGCGCCTCGGGCCGGCCGTCACCGGGGAGGGGCCGAGCTGTCCTCCGCGGCACCGGAGAGACAGGCGGTGACAAACCTGGCTGTTAAAAGGGGGGGCTGATTAGT